>CAUYLG010015497.1:0-32154 GCA_963573385.1 Cacajao melanocephalus | reverse complement strand
TCCCCTATTTCCCCCCGACAGACCCCAGTGTGTGATGCTTCCCTCCCTGTGTCCATGTGTTCTCATTGTTCAACACCTACCTATGAGTGAGAACATGCGGTGTTTGATTTTCTGTTCTTGTGTCAGTTTGCTGAGAATGATGGTTTCCAGGTTCATCCATGTCCCTACAAAGGACACAAACTCATCATTTTTGATGACTGCATAATATTCCATGGTGTATATGTGCCACATTTTCCCTGTCCAGTCTATCATCAATGGGCATTTGGGTTGGTTCCAGGTCTTTGCTTTTGTAAATAGTGCTGCAATGAACATTCGTGTGCATGTATCCTTATAGTAGAACGATTTATAATCCTTTGGATATAAACCCAGTAATAGGATTGCTGGGTCAAATGGAATTTCTATATATAGGTGATGGGAAGGAAGGCAGCAAATCACACTGCCACGTGTGTACCTATGCAACAATCTTGCATGTTCTTCACATGTACCCCAAAACCTAAAATGCAATTAAAAAAAAGAAAAAAAGAAAAGAAAAATACAAATAGAAATTTCAACAGGTTACCACTTTCACATTATCACAGCAAAATGTTGATAATGTTTGCGGAGGGCTGAGGAAACAGGCTCTGCCCTATGTCTGAGGGAAGTGTGCACTGGACCAGCCTCCATGCAAGTTGGCCATAGCTGTAGAAATCTAAAATGCACATCTTATGACCTAACAACTCTAATGCTAGGAACTTATCCTGCAGACACAGTAAAAACTTGCAACATGTCACACTGTTAAGTGAAAAAAGCAAGCTACAAAGCAGTGTATATCATATGCTATCCATTGAATTTATATGTAAAATCCTGTGGTTATACCATAATTTTCTTAACTTTCTCCTGTTGCTGGGTGTGTTGTTTTCATGTTTTTGTGATTATATTGTAATGCTGTGATAGGAAAAAAAAAAAAAAAAGGGACCCAGACATGAGAGAACATGTATATACTGTTTGATTCCATTTACATAAAGTTCAGTAGTAGACAAAAAACAAAATAAAATAAAAACAAAAGACAAAAACAAATTGGGTAATTTTGATTGTTCTGTCTTCAACTTCACTGAGTCTTTTTTTCTTGCTATCTTTAATGTACTGCTAAGCTAAGCCAGTCAAAAATTCATTTCATTACTACACTCCAGTTCTAGATTTTTGGTATAAGTTTTATTTCTATAAGTATATTTCTTACCTGTTCACTAATGAAGAAACTATTTCTTTAATTCTTTAAACATATTTTCATTTAATTCTTCAAATGTATTTATCATAAATGCTTTAATGTATTTAGTAAATTCAACATCTAGAGTTGAGTATGGTCATACATTTCTTGAGTATGGGTCACATATTTTCATTTTTTTCTTCTCTCTCTGTCTCTTTAGTAATTTTTGATTGCATATTAGATATTGTCAATTACACATTTAAGAAACTCAGTAATCTATTATCTTCCTCTGAAGACTGTGAATTTTTTTCTGCTAAACTGACCACCTTCACCCTGGATAGACTTGGTTTTGTGATTTATTTAGGATGGATCCATGGAAAGTCTAGTTGTTTCCCTAGCCACTCTAATGTGGTGGCACTCAGCCTCCAAACTTTGTCTCTGCTTTCCTGATCTTTTAGGAATTAGTATTAGGCTTTGTTACCGTAATAGGCTTATGCATTATTTTATGGTGTGGTCTCTATTCCTCAGGCTCAGACTTTCTTGTAACTCAACCGGTTGTCTGGGATATTAATGAAGTGCTAATGAATTTCATCCTCTCTGGCTAGCCTGAAACTTGAATGTACCTAACACTGCTGGACATCTCTTATCTCTGTTCTCATCTCAACTCTGTGACAGCTAATAAGCCTTATCATATTGTCTATGCTACCCAATTACAGCCCCATTCTCAGCCAAAGACTTGTTGAAAACTCTCAAACAGGCTTCTGGGGGTGTGTGGGGAAGGATTCCTGTACATCTAGGATCCATGATCTCTTTATCAGCTCAGTGGGATTGCCATGCTCTGCTTGGATTGTAGCTCACAGTGTAGTGGTCAGGAAATTGTCCCCAAACAGATTTCTGGGATAATCATGGGACTCACCTCATGAGTTTCCATTCCCTGTGGGTTCACAGAATTTTACTGCCTTTTAACCAATGTCTGAAAACAATAACCTCATATATTTTGGTTGTTTTCAGTGGAAGGTAGAATCCAGGGTCAATTACTTCATCATAGCTATAAATAGGAGTCCTAGTAATTTTTTGTGTTAAACTTTCTTATTTTTCAAGGACCCTCTTAAATGCTACCTCTTCTATGAAGTACTTCTTGATCATTACAGCCAGAATTAGTCTCTTTCTCCCTTCCATGTCCATTGCATTTTGTATTTCTTTTATCACAATGATATTCCTGCCCATTGGACTGGTGCTTTGAAGGATGCCATCATTGGATTACACTTAAAGGCTGGTCTCTTCTAAAGTGACAGGATTAAGGAGAGACTATCAGAGTTTCTGGGACTGCTCTCAAGATCAGAGACCAGCAGGACACATTCCCACATACTGCATGTTTTTCTTCCCACTAAAGGTAAGCTCCTTGAGAGAAAAGACTACACATTTTAGATCTTTGTTTCTCTGCCATTGTACCTAGCATAGTGCCTGATGTGACGATGATGAGGGCAACAGTGACATTAATAATTACATCAAGCACTTATTAAGTACTTTCTATGTGCCAGGCACTAGGTGAAGGCATTTTATTTAATGAACAAACATTTATGTGTCATTTACCCTGTGCCAAGCCCTATTCTAAGCACCAAATAAATATTCATCCATATACATGTATTATCTAATTTAAGCCACACAAGAACCTTATGAAGAGATTTGTCATTGTCTCTGTTTTGTAGATAAGGAAGCTGAGGCTTTGGAAATGTGGGTAACTTTCCAAAATGCTCACATATCCAACAGGTAACAGAGTAGAACTAGAAGGAAATAATCAAATATTTGTAAAATTTTATAAAATTTACAGCTCTGCTTGGTAATATTTTATTTTACCTTAATGGGGAGTATATTTTACCAATAGACATAATGTGAACTCACCCTGCAGGGGTTAGTCTGGTAGTTCCAGCTGGCTGCATAGCATATCCTGAACTAAGACATTAATGCCAGGGCTGAAAGTTTATGGAAAAGGAAGCCCTGTGGAGATTAATGGCCACCCTTCCACAAGCTTCCGTTTGATGGATGCTGAGCTGCCAGAGTGAGCAATGGCTGTGTGGCTGGACCCAGAATCACAAAGGTCCAATTCTTACTGATTGTTTGCAATCACTGCTTCCAAATTAGATTGCAGGCAAAACACCAGACTTTTTAAACGACCAGAGAAAATACTGTGCTTCCCTTGGAAGATGGATCCCATAGTGAGCATGTAGTACTCACACTTTAATTCAGGTTTTATGGAGTTGTAAAATTCAATAAGACATTTCAGTCTAATATAACAAGAAAAATCTCAACAGAATTTTTTTTTTCAGAGATCTTTACCTTTTCCTGGGGAAAAGAGATGGGGAAAACTCCTGTGGTCAAAACAGACACTGCTGGTCTCCAAATTGAAGCAAGCCACCCACAGGAACATCTTTTACGTAGCATAAAGCCTTACCATTCCTCAACAGGGATAAATAATAGCATTTTTACACAGTAGAAGGAAGATCTTTCCTTTTTATTATTATTTTTTTTCTAAATGCTAAACAATTTTGAGAAGAAGTTTGGCTGATTTCCAGGACTCTAGCAAATGATTACATTTGCTTCCTGCAAGTACCATTTCTGATGAGTTCAGCCAGTCCCCAGTTCCTACACTGTGGGGGATGCATCCTGGTGCTAAATTGATTCTAAAAGTACCAGAGATTCTGACAACCCCTCTCCAGCTTGTCCAGAATAGGCTAGTCATCAGGTATAATACAATGATAGTGCACTTCTTATACCCAGACTAAGGAGGCGATACATTCTTTATATCTAATACTGTGACAAAAGTCAGAATGAGAGAGTCATGATGTTTGCACTCTATTGCTGGTTCGACAATTGACACTCGTTTAAGGTTGAAGAAATTTTATAGAACACACAATTTAGAGGGTCAAATACCTGGTGAATCTACTGTTAGGACATCAGCTGAACTGTGAGCAGTATTAAGGAGTCAAGATAGGTGGTATAAGGTACAAGGCACTTTGGCAACTGCCTTCATTGTTGTCTTGTTCCTGCATTACTTGAGATCTCCCAGTGATTTCAAACACCAAGTAACTGGATACTCCATTTGGGAATTAGACAATGAAGTTGGACATCAATGAGATTGAATAGCCTGCAATAGATTATTTTTATTATTAACTGTCATGCATTTCCTGTGAATATATTGGAGTAATATTTTAACTGAACATAAATATTTACTAAAGTATCTGGCATTACAAATTTATCTTAATGCAGGATCAAGTTTGGGAATCATTTATTTGAATTTATTTTTTTAATCAAATCTTTTATTTTTCTGCAGAAAAATTAAAAAAAAATTTATACACCTTTTTGAGTTAAGAAGTTCCTAGTCCATAAATAGTAATAATTATACTCCAAGCTCATGTTATGACCAACAAAATGATTCAAATAGAGAATAAAATATCTCAATAACCTGAGAGTGAAGAACTAGAAATCATTTTAAATATAATTTATATAATGGTCTTTCCTTTAAAAAAAATACCAGGTTGTCTTTTTGGACTTAAAATCATTGCTAGGTTGTGATACCAAATGTGCTTTAATTCCTGTCTAAATTGGGAAGTATACAGAAGGTGTGACAGCATGACTAATGAGGACAGAGTGGGGAGACTTGGGTACTGATTCCAGAGGTGCTTCTCACTAGTTGTGTGAATAGAGGAAGTGATATGGCCTGTCAGGGTCTTGACGCCTGTCCCTGTAACAAGAGGGCTTCAGGCACTGCTTTATTTTATTTAATACTCACAATAATTTTATAGGATTACATTAGTCACCTTGTACAGAATAGGGAATTGAAGCTTATAGAGTTCAAATGCTTTGTTCAACGTTATGTTGTAGTTTTTGCAACCATAGGTATAAAGAAAATTTTCTCTTGGTGTTGATTTCAGGCACCAAAAAGCAAATGTACACAGGCTGAAAGGTCTAACCTTGTCCTAGACACCCACACGTAAGAAGAAATCTATCAGGGTCCAGCCAATTCTGATTGTTTCTATAGCCCCTGGGTGGCGTTTTGAAATAAAGTCTGTAAAAGAAATTGCATGGGAGAGGATTTCCAGTGAAACTGCTCTGAGGAATGCCTATGTGCAATGACTATAAATGCTGTTTGGCATCATTTAAATTGAATTGGGAATGTGCTGAATTGGGGACTGACTAAAATGTTAAACCACTTCACTTGAACTATGTTCAAGGACAGGGCTGAAATAAAAATTGTAAAGCCAGCCGCAGAGGAGAAAGACATCAGGTTGCCTGCATCAGCTGATGGCAGCTTGCCCTGGTCTCAACTCAACTTGGCAGCTCTGCTGTCCCAATGGGCAGCTACAATGAGGACAGGTGAAGGTCTGAATGAGCAGCCTCAGGAGACAAAGATCCTGCAAAGGTGGCAATTTATTGCTGTGGGCTGGAAATCATTCCACCAACCAGAGTAAATATTTCTTAGTAATGTCATCTCTTAGCAATTAATTACATTTGTGAACAATATTGAGACATGTGCTTTGCCACTCGGAACACCCTGTAAACCACGACACAGCCAAACCAATTTTAATGGGTTCAGTTTGCAGTGCCTGTGAAGACTCAGCTCAAGCAAAAAGATGTAAGACTTTGAGGTTTCCATGCACCTTATAGTTTCATCTGGATTAATTCATTTATTCATTGATTCAACAAATATTTTCTGAATGCTCATTATGTGTATATAACTCTTGTAGATTGCTTGAGATACATCAGTGAACAAAACAAAGGTCCCTGCTCTTATGTAAATGAAATTTCAGTGATTTACATAATTAAGTGGAAAGACCACTAGTTCTGGAGCCAGACAGCTCTGGCCTCTAAAGTTAACTCCCCCAGTTCGTAGCCACATGACTTAATTTGTCTGGGCTTCTATTTTCTCATGGGTAAAATGTGGACCACAACACCAGCTCATAGAAATTCTGTGAGGTTTGGGACAAATAATGGGAGAAGCAGTGCTTGGCACCTGGAGGGTTCTAAGTCAATACTACCTCTTTCTGCTTTTTCCTGGCAGTGGTTTCTTTCCCAACACATGGCCATGTTCCTTGCTGGACACAGGCCAGCTACACACCATGGGGTTTGTCCTGTGCCTGCTGTGCCATCAAAATGCATTCTCTCTGTCCTTAGAGTCATATTTCTAGCTACAATTGGCCAGAACCTAGCAAAAATCAAGGGTGAATGCTTTGTACTGAATGTCTGGGCCCTCCCTTGCCACCTGTCATCCCACTCATATGGTGAAGCCCTAATCCCCAGTGTACTTTTATTAGAAGGTGGGGCCTTTGGGAGGTAATTAGTTTTGGATGAATTCATGAAGGTGGGTTCCCCATGATGGGATTTATGCCATTATAAGAAGAAGAAGATACCAGAGCCCCTCTCTTTAGCCGTATGAAGATAATGGCTAAAAGGCTAAAAGGTTTTGAGGGTAACTAGGAAGAGGGCTTTGCCAGACATCAAATTTGTCAGCACCTTGCTCCTGGACTTTCCAACCTCCAGAACTGTGAGAGAGAAATGTCTGCTGTGTAAGCCACTGTTATGGGATTTTGTTAGAGTAGCCTGAGCTGATGAAGACAGTGAGCTTAACATCAACTGAAAAGAAAGGATGGCCATTGGTTCTGAGCCATCCGTTTTGATGGTCTGAACACAGGGTTCCTCCCTGACAATTGCTTTGCATCTTCTCAGGAATCTCTGCAGTCGCGTCTCACATCTGAAGACATCTCTCAGTGGGTAGGGACTTAAAGCCCCAGATGACATAGAGGGTGCTCTCAGGTCATGCCACACAAAGTGAAGTTTTTCTTCCTCAGAGTTGGTGCCACTGTCAAACCTCCTTCTGTTTGATTATGTTGTGCTTTATTATTATGTTTTCTAATGACACGCAAAATTCTGATTCACTTCCGAAATACATTTTTTTAATATAAATTAAAACATCTACCCTTTTGTACCTTTTTACTACTCTGAGGCTTTGTTTCCATTTTTTTTCCTTTTTTGAATTTTTGTCTAAACTAAACAAAAACTAATAATGACAAAAACTAAGAAGAAATTTGCTAATGACCTCCTGTGCAGCTTAATCGATAGAGGATTATACAGAATGAAACTTTTTGGGAATTTCAGGTATCATTGTGTAGCTTTCAGGTGACAGGTAGAGAGTTTTTATAGTATTATATTTTTAACAATGTCTTACTGCTGCAAATACGATATATAATACATGCTTATGATAGAAAACAGAAAATAAACAAAAATAAAGAAATAAAATAGTTTCCAATTCCAAGACCCTGTGGTAAAGATCATAGTCATTATTGGGAAATACTATAGTTACTAAAGATTGGTAATCTACTTTCTTATCAACCTATTTCACTTCACCTTGTTATTAGATATTTTGTATAACATTTTAACAGCTTCATAGTATGCTGTTATATGGATTACCATAATTTAACCAACAACTCCCTCCTACACTCATCTTTTAGACTTATTTCCATATATTTTTGGCCATCACTAATAACATCACATGAAAAACCATGTATCTACACCTTTGATCTCATCCGTTTTATTTCTTTAGGATAACTTTCTAAAGGCAAATTGATGGGTCCAATGATACATCCAAATTCTTATAGATTCATGTATTCATTTAACAATATCTTAAGCACCTAGTATTTTTTAGGCAGTAATAGCCACTGGAGAAAAATCATGTGAAAAAGGCACACAATCTCTACTTTTGCAAAGCTTACAGTCCCATGAGGTTGTCTCTTTGATACTCCTGCCAACAGAGAATGAGCATCCTTCTTCTGTGAGGGTACACCTACTGTGAATTGGCTCCTTCCAAAATGCCTTCAAAAGTGTGAATTTTTACATTTGTTGTATTGCAAAATAAAACAGTTCCCAACATTTTAACATTATCTTTTGTAAAATGCAGTAACAAATTATGATCAGTGCATTGGGATGGATACTTGCAAAATGATGCCTTTTACCGAAGTTCTTGAAAGTGATCACAGACTACTTAAAATCAATGAACTCGTGTTTTTATATCTCAACTTGACATATGTTTTATGCTCAAAACCTCATGTGTTCCTCATTTTAGCACCTATGGTGTCTGCAGCAATCCAGGCTTATTCTGTCTGAATGTCACCGCATTTGTGTCCAAACAAATTAGTGTCTGAAATGGCTCAAATGAAAATACATTCACACATGGGCCATGGGACTGGACAAGATGGCTTTGAAATGCCTACTAGCCCTACATTTTTGTCCTCGTTTGTCATTTTAAAAAGAGAAAAGGGTCTTCAAAAAGAACAAAATCTGTCAGAAATCAGATAAAAATTATTCAAAATCATTAACAAAGAAAGAAATCTATCTTCCCTCAACACAAAGAGATCCCAAAATGTCATACTCAAATCTGCAACATGGAAAATCTGAGCCATTGAAAATCATACATTAACTATGGTTATAAGATAGTCATCTCATCTCAGCAGCTAAAAATACACAAGGACAGTCAGAAATATTGCCATTTTTTTATAGCCAGTAAAATTGCTTCATTTTTACTCCACAAAGAAAAAGGCTCCTTTGAACACTGAACAATATTAAATTTGCTGTTAACTTCGATTATGCCACATTCTGTCTTAAAGTCAATATTTCTCCCTGCCTCTGCCAAATTCATCTCTGGCCACAGTGCCTCTCACTGCACTAGCTCTGAGTCTTCTGACATTCCTGTTCCTCATTCTTGGGTAACTCCAGCTCACTATCCTAAGATCCAGGTCTTTCATTCTCTCCTCCAGCCTCTCACAGATTCCAAACACCCTTTAATACTCATCCATGCTTATTTAAAGGTGCCAAGAGTATGTGATTGAGTTCTGGATAGTGTCCTGAATATGGCTTTTGCGGTGAGAGAATAGAGACCAACATATTTTCCTGATGCTCTCAAGTAAGGCTTTGGGCAAAAGATATTGACATTAGAAAGAAGAGGTGTGAAGTCAGTAGCCTCAGCATCAGAAGTGATAACAGTGAAGCAGGGGGAAGTTCCATGCCAAAGGATCATTTAATTTAGCAAAATGACACAAACCTGCAGAGCAGTCACTACAATGTGTTCTCCACTTAGGAGCCCTAAACTGTGGGGAAACTATAAACATTTATTTTCCAAAAACCCCTAAATCACTTTTAATTAAATTAGAGCCAATATCCTTCAAAATACTCCCAAGGTGATGTTTTTCCATAAGGTTGCCTAAATTTGAACCAGTATGTTGCATACATAAATGAGGTTAAAAAATTCCTAGGGACCTTGCTGAACTGCAGAATCCCAGGCCCTAGTTATCCGTCAACTTCATTCAGGAGGTCTGGGCTGGGGCCTAGGTAATTCTGATGCAGGTGCTCTCTAGAGATAAAATGTCTGGTCCTGGTGCATGGCTTCAGATACATCATAGAGAAAGTTAGACTTACATTTGGTGAAATGTGAGGGTTTGGAAATCATGTAGGATTTTAGCATAATGATTCTTAAGTCGTGTGATTAGGTGAGTGGTCAGGCAAAACAAGGGTAATAAACCTTCTCCGTATTCCATGACCAAATTTTGGAGCGGGGGAAACCATCTCATCATGCAGAAAGGGACAGTTTTGGTTCTGAATGTCTCAGACAATTGAAAATATACAAACCTCTAGTAGGTTAAATATGACAGGATTAAGTGCATGGGAAATGAATTACAGGTATTAAAAGGTTTTGGTGCTTAGCATGAATGCTTGCTTACTTAGAATTCTTGTTACAAAAGAGAGTCTGAGGGCTGATAGATAACACATGTGAATTAAAAAAGAAATTGCTTCATTTCTGAGTTGTCTTGCCCTTTCTGAGCTCTTTTAAGGCTTCCATCACCTGTGGGATAAAATCCAGACTCCCCAGTCTCATATATCAAAGCATTATTAATCAGGCCACCTTTACCTGCCCAGGAGCCTACTGGCCCCAATTCCCCAAGGTCCTCCCCACTGCTCTGTGTTATAGCCCATCCACTCTACGAAGTCCCCAAAACATAGTCTCCTGGAGAACACACTTTGCCCTCTCGGGCCCCCTTATCCACTCTGTACTCTCACCTGAACCCTGTTCCATAGCAACCATCATTATCACTTCTCAGACCTCAGTTCTATAGCTATCTCCTCTTTGAACCCTCTTCTGATCCTCTTAGCCACCCCCACTGACTATCTGAGTTTTTCCTAATAGCCCCACTGCAACCTAAACCCACTCCATATTAATTTCCAGGGCATACGGCTGCATTTATTTGTTTACTGGTCAGGCTCATCTTCTTATATGACTCCCCCTTCTGGTCAAAGGATAACTCACCTGGGTGGTGGCATCACAGGGCTTGGACTTGGGCAAATATTGACTAAAATAGTTGATAAATATTTTTAATGTGACCATCAAGTTCCTTGTGCAGACTGAAGAACAGGATGGTCATCAAGCTAACATCTTAAACCTTGTCCCTTTTTCCAATAATTTTCTCTGTAATGAGGCAGGATTATGTAGAGGAAGTCCCTCTTTCCCAGAGCAGTCTATGGCTTTCCCAGTTTTAGTGCAGGTTCTTAGGGTGCGTTCCCTCTGACCTCCAATCACTTTGCCCAGCATCTGATCACCAGCAGCCACATGCCCTCAGAGGCTCCTGGGGCTTGGGAGGTACAGATGGATTGGATGAATGCCTTTAACATTTGTTTTTCATGATTTTATTCTTGAAATAAAATAACTTCAGAATTATTCATTGTAACAGTCCTACATTTAAAATTCTTTTTTTTAACATGTAGTTGGTAACTTATATCAATTTATTGAAGACTTGAATATACCTCCCTGCCTCTCCCAGCAAACCAAATGGGATTATGCAGTTACCCCAGATTGATTTCCATTCTGTTTTACAAATGACTTTTGCAAATAGGACTTTTTCACTCCTATTTGGAAATGAAAGGACTGGCTTTGCCCCTGCTGTCATAGAAGCCCCCCGAGAGCAGCTTCTAACATGGTCTAGCTGGTCCCCAGGAGGTTGGTTAGATGCAGTGGAATCGTCGACACTTTTAACGGCTCAGACTCGACAGCCTAATATATTTTTTATCTCTAAGAAATTCTAGGGTAAAAGCTAATTTAAGGAAAGCTAAGGACAAACCAAAAACACCCTATTATTTTACGAAGATGGATTTTATTCACTCATTTCTGTTCATCCATTTGAATATTGATCGAGGCCTTCTCGGCGTCAAGAGTTGTGCTGAATCTTGCACATGGAGCTGACTGTCCTCAGTCTAATGGGAAGACACACGAGCAAATGGCTATAGGGCTGTGCAGGGTTCTGAGCTCTGAAGAGAGTGTGGCATTGGGCACTGTGGGGACAAAGCAGAGAGCAAGAAGGTGGTAAGGATGGCCTCCCAGTAGTAGAAGTGTGCCAGGCCAGAAGGCACCCTGGTGGGTAGGCAGCAGGAAACAGCTGCTAATCTTAGTTGAATCCTCCAAATCGGTCAGTCTGGCCACAGCAGAGGGTCCAGATATGAAAGCAGAGGCTAGTGGCTCGAAAATGAGCATTAAGTTCTAGATCTGAAAGGCCTTGCCTGCCAGGTAAATAATGAACCCCAGGAGATGGATTTACTGTAGACTTCTACTTATAATGTAGCTTATCTCCACATGACCATACATATGCATATAATAGACATCACATTAGAGCAGGTGGGTAATAAAAACAATGAGACTGCAATTATGCTATTGTGTATTTAAAATAGTCACATATCAAATCAATGGATTTGATCATTATTTTGTGTATCCACTAATGTGTTCCTGCCACATGTCTTAGAAGAAGGGCACCCGCCAGAGGCACCCCAAATACTATGGTTTCCCCAGGCTTTCCTTTCAGCTTAGCTAAAACAGGTGAACATCTTTCTAATTGCCAGAGACATCTTTGTTCCCTCTACAAAGATAAGCTTCTTTTAGCCCTTTGTGCTGTCATCTCACTCTATTAGACATTTTCTGTGGGGTGTGGATTTTGCCGTGATGGGTTTCTTTAACAGGTCTTGCTATTGCTTTTTATCTGAAAGAAAGGGCTGCAAGAATTCAATGGATTATTTATTAAACAGCCCATCCTGCTTTGAGAGACTTTTATTTTCTTTTCAATGTTTAATAATGATTCTCCTCTTGTCTGCATAAAAGAAGTTAAACTATTGAAGAAATTACTTAACTATTTTAAAACTAATACACTTTAGAATTCTGATTTGAGATAAAGTAGACTTTTATTAACAAAGGGCAAACCTCATTTTTCTCCAAGTTTTCCTACTGGGAGGACAAAACCAAGAGGCAGACATGGAGAGTGGGACTCAGGTGATCACAGTCCAAGGTGAAGTTAACATGTGAACAGGCTCCAAGTCCTGTTCATGAAACCCAGAAGGCTTCCTTGCCTTCTGGCCCTGATAGGAAACAAGAAAGTACATATGTAAAAAGAATATCCCTCATATGTAACTGTTGGACAGATTCTTGTATAAATGCAAGATACGTACCAATTGTTTACTCATAATATTAGCTAATAATCATTGAGCATGGGGACTGTGTGAAAGATCTCACAGGTGACACTGCCCTTTCCTCTAAATATCTCTATGGAGCAGGCATAATTATTTTTCTTGTTTTATACATGATCAGAGGGGTTTGATAAATTGGTCACGGTTAAGCTTCAGCTAGTAAGTGTGAGTATCCACATCCAAATACTAGTCCATCTTCGAAGTACACACTTTTAACAATTCAATGTGGTCTCCTGATGTTTGTGTTAGCTTCTTTGCAAAAACTATAAGAATTCTATTGCTAATCCTAAGTCCTAAAAGCCCTGAGAGAAAATAGGCTTCTTCAGAAGACAGTAGAAAGGAGTTTATTTAATACAAGACTTGGGTTCCTAACAATGTCACAATGAAAACTGCATGTTTATTACAAGACAGCATAAACCACTAATATAGAATTCTAGCACTAAAATAATCATGTGTGGTCATTGTTAGGGCTAGAAATTGTATTTATAGTTATGATTTTATAATATTTGAAATTATAGCATTTGCTATAAAATCAGCTCTCTTTCAGGACGTTGTTGCAGGGAATTGTTTCTATCATTTCACAAATGATGGAGAAAAACAAGAAGTTTAGGAATAAGCCACCTAGGAAATTACAGAGCTTGCTGAGAATTATAGCTTTTGTAAAAGGAAAGAAAAGCGAGTCAACTCATTGTACTTTTTCAATACTGAAATAACCACCACAAGTTGGTTGTTTCCAGAAATAGTGTGCTTGTTTTTCTTAAGCCAAACACTTTCAACATCTGGATTGAAATGGGCAAAGCTTTTAATTATCTTGTAATTCAACATCTGGATGCAATACTTTTAAAAAAGGGGATGCTATTCAGGGAAAGACAGGTTGTAAACACATTTCTTTACATCATTTTCTTTTACTTTTTTCCTCTCAGCTTTACTGAAGTATAACTGACAAATAAAAATTCCATATATTCAAGGTGCATAATATCATGATTTAATGTATGCATTCATTGTGTGATGATCACCACAATCAAATTAATGAACATATTCTTCACCACATATTGTTGCCTTTGTGTGTGTGTGTGTGTGTGTGTGTGTGAATGTAGTAAGGACACAAGATCAACTCTCTTAGCAAATTTTTTTTTTTGAGACAGAGTCTTGCACTGTCGCCCAGGCTGTAGTGCAGTGACGTGATATTGGCTCACTGCAATCTCCACCTACTGGGTTCGAGCAATTCTCCTGCCTCAGCCTCCCAAGTAGCTGCAACTACAGGTGTGTGCTACCATGCCTAACTAATTTTTTTTGTACTTTTAGTAGAGACAGGGTTTCAGAATGTTGGCCAGGATGGTCTTGATCTCCTGACCTCATAATCCACCCACCTCAGCCTCCCAAAGTGGTAGGATTACAGGCGTGAGCCACCGAGCCCTGCCTCTCTTAGCAAAGTTTAAGGAATTTTAAATAATAGATTAATATAAACCATAATCACTATGCTATATGTTAAATGCCCAGAACTTATTCATCTTATAACTGAAAGTTTGTGCCCTTTGATCAACATCCGTTTTCCCACATGCTGCAACCCGAGGCAACCACCATTATTCTCTCTGCTTCTGTGAGTTTGGCTTTTTTAGATGCCATATGTAAGTGATATCGTGCCTTTCTATATCTAGTTTATTTCACTTAGCATAATGTCTTCCAGGTTCATCTATGTTGTTGCAAATAGCAGGATTTTCTTCTTCTTTTATGGCTAAATAATTCTATTGTGTATATATAGTACAATTTCTTCATCCGCTCATTCATTGATGGACACTTAGGTTATTTACATATCTTGACTCTTATGAATAATGCTGCAATGAACATGGGGGTTGCAGATATCTCCTTAAGGTACTGTTTTTATTTCCTTTGTCTATATTCCCTGAAGTGGGATTGTTGGATAATATGGTAGTTCTATTTTTAATTTTTTGAGGAACTTCCATACTGTACCCTGTTGGTGGGAATGTAAAATTTTATGAAATACTATTAAACTTTTTTTTTCATAATGCCTATATCAATTTACATTCCCACCAACAGCATAGAAGGGTTTCCTTTTCTCCACATCCTTGCCAACACTTATTATCTTTTGACTTTTTGGTAATAGCCATTCTAACAGGAGTGAGATGACATCTCATTGTGGTTTTGATTTGCATTTCCCTGATGGTTAATGACGTTAAGCCCTTTTTCTAATACCTGTTGGCCATTCATAGGTCTTCTTTTGAAAAATGTTTATTCAGGTCCTTTGCTTATTTTTTGAGTCATTTATTTTTATTGCTACTGAGCTGTGGTTCCTAATATATTTTGGATATTAACCCTTTATTTGATATATGGTTTGTAAATATATGACATGCAAATATGATGTCACTTTCTTTTAATCTCCTTATCATCATCAGGTATCTACTTTAGGTGGTAGGAATAATACCAAGACCCTTTCAGTTACAATCCTGTGCTGTTGGCCCACTTCTGCTTTATTCCAGCTGAAGATCCAGTGTTTATTAGACCACAAACAGAAGTGAGTTAGACATGTCATTGCTATATACATACGTTCTTACCTTCATAGGACTCTCTTGTTGCGTCTTGAAAATACCGGGTGCTCTCCTGCTTCAGGGCCTTTGCATTTGGTGTTACCTCTCCCTGAAACATTCTCATCCCAGATACTTGCATAGTTCCCTGCCTCATCAACTTCAGGCATCTGATTAAAATTGTAACCCCCAGCACGTGATATTCATTCTTCTATGATTTACTTATCTCACAGCACTTATATACTTTTGACATATTTTATGTTTTATTAATTTGTTCAATATAAGTTTTTCTCATTAAATGTATGTTTCATAAACAGAAGTTTTATTGGCTTTATTCACCACTGTATTCCAGCATCTGGGACTATGCCTGGCACATAGTAAGTGTTCAGTCAATGTTCATTAAATATATGATTAAAAAAAAGTATTATCAGTAGAAAACCCCAATGACATAGATACTCATTAGCAGCATTTTCTATGGAGGCAGGGACTGAGTTTTGTCTCTCTCAGCATCCCCAGTGTACTGGAGAGGGCCTGTTACATCATAGACATTCAATGCATATTTATGGATTGGATGGATAGGTCCTTGCTCATTAATAAAACTATTGGAGGCCAGGCATGGTGGCTCATGCTTGTAATCCCAGCACTTTGGGTGGCTAAGATGGGCGGATCACCTGAGGTCAAAAGTTAGAGACCAGCCAGGCCAACATGGTGAAACCCCATCTCTACTAAAAATACAAAAATTAGCTGCAGGTGGTGGCATGCACCTGTAATCTCGGCTACTCAGGGGGCTGAGACACAAGAATTGCTTGAGCCTGGGAAGCGGAGGTTGCAGTGACCTGAGATGGCACCATTGCACTCCAGCCTGGGTGACAAGAGAGGGACTTTGTCTCAAAAAAATAAGATAAAATAAAAAATGAAATAAAATGAAATAAAAGTATTGGGAAATTAGGTTTTTAAAAAGAAGAGAGGAAAGGAAGAAAGAAAGAATGAGTGAGAAGTATTCATATTTCAGAGCTCGCTCCCATTTCACATTGATTTTACAGAGTTACATGCAGCTTATTATGTTAAAGCTAAAATAAACTTTGCAATTTCTCCCCAAAAGAAAAGAAAACTATGAATAAAGTAACTCATCATAAAAAGTCATTGACTCCCCATTAGCTGCCTTTCTAGTTTGGGATCCGTCACTCTGCAGTGAGAAAATGCATTTGATGCTGTGTCCTGTAAGTCCTGGTTGTGTTAATTATATTCTCCTCTCTATAGACATATTGGATTCATATGTAATCTAACAACCATTTACTCGGCAGAGAAAATAAGATTACACTTGGCAAATTTGTTCTTTGTGGATCCAGAGACAAAACAGACACTGCAGCTTCACCACGAACCAACCATCACCTGGGAGGGAACAAGGAGGGGGCAAAATGTAAGATGAATTTTAATCATGAGTAGGACACTGACATTTGAAGCGTTTGTTTATTACAAAAATGAGAAAGCTTCAAAGTTATTCTCTCTGCTGGTTAGGAACCAAAACTAAACAGAGACAGGAAAATTGCCTTTGATTGAAGCATGTGGCCAGCAGCCACTGGCATGCTCCAAAAGCAGAAATATCTATTGTAAGACACAGAGGATCATTGTGTGACCCTGAGTTCCCTTTAAATATTTTAGAGTACATTTTTGAACATGGAGAAATAATAACAACACTATAAAACCTTGGAATTTAGAACTCGGGCTCTTCTATGTTAACTAGAATTATTCAGGTTTTAAAACACAGTATAAGGTAGAAAACACAATGACCTGAAAAACAGTAAAATAAAGAATGGAAGGCAATTATGGTGGCAAACTAGTAAGCGTAGCCAGCAAATCATTACTTTAAAGATGAAATCTTGCGGTTAGTACAGGAAAAGGGGACCATTAAACCTATTCCAGACTGCAGGTAAGGCTTTTGTGGTTCATTGTATGACTATGAAAGTAATCATATTAATCATTAGCACTACCTCCCAGTAAATTTGTAAGAGAGAAGACTACTTCCTACTCTCTTGATGGCAAGAATGTGCCTGTGATTTTCTCTGGCCAATAGAATGTTAGTGTAAGTGACATATGACAATTCCTAGGAAAAACTTGAAGAAGCATCATGAGATTCTGCCATCTTTCTTTTCCCTCTGCTATGAGACCAAGATATTCTAGATAGGGGCTATTCTTCAGTCCAGGTCCCAAAATGAAAAGAACACATAGTAGAGTCATAGCCAATTCACGCAGACATAAACGTGAGTCAGTGAATCACACTGCTTCTGCAAGACACTAATTTGAGGAGTCTTTTGTTACTGCTGCACAACTTATTCTCAGCTGACTGATATTGTTTTTAGATCCGTGAAGGGTATTGAGAAAACAATTTGGTCTTCTCAGAGGAGTGATGACATAATTTAGAGAACAACAGAGAGTCCAAAGAATTCAAAGTTTCTCCAAGTGAGGTGCCACATCAGAATTACCTAGGAGCTTGTAAAACATGCACATTTCCAGACTTCACTCCAGAATTAGTGAATCTGAATCTTTGAAAGTAGGCATTGTGAAACTGCATTTTCAGAGGCTTCCCAGGTGACCCTGTACAACTCCAAATCTGAGAACTGCTGGCCAAAGTGTTTACTTAAGATTAAAGTGCAAGAGCAGAGAGGCAGTGTACAAGAAATTAGAAAACTTGTCTTTGAGAATCTTGAGATTGGATCCTTGCCCTGCCACTCAGCTTTGGGATTCTAAGCTAGTCCTTCAGTTCCAGGACTCAGATTTCTCATTGCTTTGATGGTTTTGATGACAGCCACTCCAGATACCTCCCAAAGCTGTTGTGATATGATAACTCAAAAGTGCTTTGTAAATTGAAAAATATTTTATATATCAGTCTTCTCAAGATGGGGAGTATATCAGTCAGTCTTGTTGAGATGGGGAGTAGCTCATGGTTTGAATTGAAATGGAAATCAGCAATGTGGCATAGGAAAGCAGGCTCAGTCTCATCAATGCTAATTTTATTTTGCTCTTTTAATCACCAGTAGGAAAATGTATTGGAGATTATTCAAGTCTAAGAGATGGCTTAATGTCTAGAGCCTATCAGGTTTAAGCTGCAGAATTGAGAAGGCAGAGACATCCTTGTTATTTCAATTGGGAATCCCAGATATTTGCAGAAGCCAGGAAGGGAGAACCGGCCAAGTTGTTATTAGACAACTTAATAAAGGAGGGATAAAAGCTCCTTGAGTCTCCTCCTTATCCTTGCTAAGATGGCACATTTGCTGAGTGCTCATCAGGTGCTAGATGTTGGGCTGAACACTTTAACTAAGGCTGTGTAAATATCTCCAAAGATCAGTATTTTCAGCCCACTTTTACAGATGAAGAACTTAAAGCTTAATGAAGTAGAGTTGTTTGTCAAAAATGGCTTCTTTCATAAGTGAGAATGGCAGTATTTGAAGCAAATTTTTGTCTGACTTCAGAGTCTCTGTGTGTACCTTCTCTCTGCAAAGCATGTATATTACTGCGGGTGAAAAGGTAAAAACACAAGCATATGCTGCTGTAAGAACCAGAAAAATGAAAGAAATAGTTGGAACCATTGAAACTCACCACTCAAACGCCAAGGCATTCTACATAACTAGAATATCTAGAAACTATAGTATAGTAAATTTAAAAACCTAATAACTCCATATATGCCGTCTTCTTACCCTACATTTAAAAAACCCTAAATGCAGAAATGCATGGCTACTGCACAGTTGTCCCTAGATTTGAGTAGAAGAAGTGAAAAGAAATATAAATCACTGTAGTTTTCTTGGCTTTTTATGTCGTCAGGATCTAGACACAGCTCTAATGATGAAGGAAAAGAAAAACAAGTGATTGGAGCCAGGTTTTTATCACCCTGCTATTATAACTCTTTTGCAGTGGGTATCCTGTGTCTTCTTAATGTACTTTCCTTGATTTGCTTATCACTGTAACCTGACATACTTCCCTAATAAAAGCACGCCAAATGAAAAGGTCCTTATAGTCAGGAGAGTAAAAATACGCTGATTTATATTTTAAAAGTGCAATGTACTAAATTATGGTTAAGAACTTAAATATCTAATTACCTTTCATTCTATATCTAATATGGGACCAGGGAAAAAGAACTGACTGTGACACTAACCTCTCCCACATGTTGTGGGAACTTCATACAAGGCATAGATTTCATTATTTCTCCTCAATGGTATATGTTTGAATAGAAAGCACTCATGGGGAAAGGGCAAAAATTTAAGCTAAGAAATGGGTAAGAAAAACCAGTGTCAGAGTGCATGGTGGGGCTGACGTGGACCCGAAAGACCTGAGGAATAGAATCCTACAAAACTGATTTCCAGTGTGCCAGTGAAATTGGTCTTTGTTCTCTTTCTCTGGACTATGTTAAAAGTTTATAGCAAATTTAATTAAAATAGTTCTAGTGAAGACAAATAAATTAAATGTGGATAGAGAGAAGAGTAAATCTGAGCACTGAATCAAAACTGCTTCGGATGGCCTGAGACAAGCAGTAGATATACTGCGTTTGTCAGTTTCTACATATATATCCATGGCTCCCCATGTAGGAAGGTGTGGCCTTCAGTCCTGCTCAACTTCAGGGGTGTCAGCTGCATACAGTCCACACCCTAGAGCTCAGTTACCAAAGCTCTTGACCAGCCTTCTTCACATACCTCAAGTTGGGAGCCAGTGGCATGTGGAGAAGATGAATGTTTATAATTTGAGGCTGCGCTCCCATTCCACATTGGCGAATCAGCTTTTTTCTGCTATCAGTATTAAAGGATGGCTTCATAACACTTTTACTATTGCTAATAGTCATAATAAATCTGGATTTTATACTGACCTTCATTCCAAAGTACTTCAGAAGCATAAAGAGAAATATAAACTTCCCACAAAGATTGCTTTATATAGTCAAAAGCCATTTCCTGTGAAATGAAAGGCACTTGCTATTTAACAACTCACAGATACATTAGACAACAATTTTTGGCAGGAGTATCCAATTGTAACCAAAGGCAAAATTGATGTAGGCAGAATGCAATTACCTCAAACGTTCCTCTTCTTCATTTTACATCCCTGTGAAGGGTTATTAAGAGGAGTCCAATTATCATTCAACTTGATATTTGGGTTCCATCCTCTTTTTGGGGTGGAGCAGAGCAGGTAGGTACAAGTCCCCGTGAAGGAAAGCTATTTGCTTGACCTCAGGGCATGGCCTGTGTAGGTGAACCAAGGCGCAATGCCCTCATTACTAAAGAAACACTTCCATCAACACAGTGGGGTTTCTCTCTTTTGGCCTCAAGACTCCCTTTGCGAAAGTTTCTATTTGTTTTTATCTTGCCTTGCTGCTTAGTCTCTTCAGAGGCTCAGTTAATTCGACTGTCTTTTCCTTCCAGTTCCCAGCTTTCTCCTGAAGTAATCCCTTTAAATGTGAGCTAAAGCAGCATTTCTTGTTCAATGCTTTTCAACAAACATGGTCCTGAGGAACAATCTCTGCAAAACGGTTCTGACTGGGAAATTGTCCACTGCTTTTTACTTTTTGGAGAGGTTCATCATCTACTGTCAAAGGGTCTGAGAATTCCTGTAGTTGATACATCCAGAATAATGTTTGACCAAATGTCTGACCTTTCCGTGGCCTACTAGAGTTTACACATAAAATTAATCATCACAACATAGAAATCATTTTTTAAAAATTTGATTTGTCTAAAAAAGATATTTTTGCCCTAATAGCATATAATGAATTCACTTATTCTTTCAATGAATTTAACACATACTTACTAAGTGCAAATCATGTATCAGGCATTGCACTACGGATTGGGACTGGAAGGATGAGTAAGACCGATTCTAAGACCAGTAGCCTCACAGTGCAGTGAGTTGTTCTCAGCGTTGTGAGTGCTGATGCACAGAATGAACAATTACTTTTAGTGGAAAGTCCAACAAGATGGAGGAATAGACTTCTCCAACAGAATACCCAAGGATTCTACGGATGAGTAAGAATCTCCTTAGTTGTAAATAGCATTCTAAACAAAACAAACCGCATGCACCAAGGTGAGATGGAATGAAGGGTGTGTTCTGGTCACGTAGTTTTTAGTTAGCAATTGGGAGAGAAGACAGAAGGTAGTGGAAGAGGAGCTTGGAATAACAGGAAAGCAGTAGACCAAAGAAGTACCTACATTCCAGGCTGAGGATTGAAATACTTAGTGCAAGATTTTCCACTCAGTGCCTATGGCAGACATTACTAACCAATTATAGCAATATTTAATTCTGAGCCCAGAAATTTCAACCCAGAAATCTACTGTTAATGACTTAGAATTGGCACTTGAGCTGAAGCCTGTTTAGCATTCCTGCTGTAGACAAAAAGAAATGATTTTTGCTTTTCAAATAATGCTGGCATATGATTAACCATGTTTTAGAAGGATCTTTATGGCCAGAAGATTGATGGTAGAGGATAAAAGGAATAGGAAGACCAGTTTGGCATAACCTCTAGTAGTTCTGTTGTTTAATTATTAAGCTACTATGATTGAATGTTCATGTATTTTTACGTATGTTTCCCTTAGACTTCATCACACCACCAGTGGGATGAATAGCATGATTATTCCTTACTTTACACATAAGGAAACTGAGCTTCATGGACATGAAGTAATTTGGCCCTCTCAGATTGGTGGTAAATGGCAGAGCTGGAACTCAAGTTTTGCAAGGCTGGGAATTGTCTGATCCTTGCTCACTTATCTGGTCTCATTTCACACCTCTTTCTACCTGTGTTCTAGCCACATTAGGCTTTCTTTCCTTCAGTATACCTTCCCTTACCATAGGCCTTTATAAAAGTGTACAATTCTCTTTCACTGAAACACCCTTTCTTCTCCCTGTACCTTCTTAAAGCCTTCTCACCTAAGGCATCACTTCCTCAGGAAAGTATTCCCTGAAGGCTTTTCTTTTTCTTCAGGACTCTTTTCACTTCCTTCAAACCTCTCATTTCCTTCAGTAATAACACATTTACTTATATTAATATTTGATGACTATCTGTGCTCTCCCCCACAACCCCTGGTTGTCTAAGGTCCATAAGAGCAGGGACTGTGGCTTCTTTCACTGATAGCTATATCCCAAGAGCTCAGGAAAGGATTCAGGGGCACCATATGTATTTATTATATCAATCACTCTAAATTGTCATTATTTTATAGTCAACCAAAGTACCTCTTACTCTGATAATAAGGCAAAAGGGAGAACCAGGAAATTACAGAGTCATGAGCCCAGAGAAGAAGAGCAAAGGCATTGGGTCAACTATATTGATTTTCTTTTGTTCTAGAACAATCATAACTGACTGGATGCTCCTGGCAGGTCATAAATACAGGAAAGGCACTATTACTCTCAGGTGCTAAAAGATAAGATTTCTGGGAAATTATTTAAAGAATTTGATTATGCTGGACATTGTTAGAAAACTATCAGACAAATTATACCATTGTAGACTCATTAAATAAAATAAAGGAGAGAGAGACAATGGACAGTTACTAAGCAAAATGCACACACCCAAATTTTCTAATTCACAAATAAGCCAACACAAGTCTAAAACAGCACAGGGGACAACCAAAGAGAACTAAAACAAGTGCTTCATATGACACTTACATGCATATCCTTTCAGGATATCAACATGCCCCTCCAGTATCTTCAGTAGTAATTTTGTGTGATTGTATACAAAATGTTCATATTTAAATATGCAAAATAAATCTTAAAATACCTTTAAAGCAACTTAGAAAATATTTTCTTTTGGTTATCTCTCTGAGACATGATATCTATTTGGGCAATAAGTATTGCTCATCAAAAAAGATGCATCAGTTCCAGGAGTTTTTAGGTTTGATGGAGTTTTTAGGGGTTTCTATGTACAGAATTATATCATTGGCAAAGAGAGACGGTTTGATTTTTTTTTCTATTTGGAAAAAAATTGAGAATTTTTTTTTTCCTATTTGAATGCTTTTAATTTCTTTCTCTTGCCTGGTTGCTTGGGCTGGGACTTTTGGTACTACATTGAATAGGAGTGGTGAGAGTGCATATCTTTGCCTTGTTTCAGTTCTCAAGGGGAATGGTTCCAGCTTTTGCCCCTTTAGTTTGATGTTGGCTGTGGGTTTGTCATAGATAGCTTTTACTGTTTTGAAGTATGTTCTTTCAACACCTAATCTGTTGAAGGTTTTTATCATGAAGAGATGTTGGATTTTTTTCAAAGGCTTTTTCTGCATTGATTGAGATAATCATACTGTTTTTGTTTTTAATTCTGTTTATATGATGAATGACACTTACTTGATTTGCATCCCTGGGTTGAAACCCATTTGATTATGGTGAATTTTCTTGCTTTTTAAAAAATTGTACTTTAAGTTCTGGGGTACATGTGCAGATCTTGCAGGACTGTTGCATAGGTACACACATACCATGGTGGTTTGCTGTCTCCATCCCCCGCCGTCACCTACATGAGGCATTTTTCCCAATGTTATCCCTCCCCAACCTCCCCACCCACCACTGTCCATCCCCTAGCCCCCCCACCCTCAAACAGACCCCAATGTGTGACGTTCCCCTCCCTGTGCCATGTGTTCTCATTGTTCAATGCCTGCCTGCCTATGAGTGAGAACATGCAGCGTTTGGTTTTCTGTTCTTGTGTCAGTTTGCTGAGAATGATGGTTTCCAGATTCATTCATGTCCCTACAAAGGACATAAACTCATTCTTTTTATGGCTGCATAGTATTCTATGCAGAATACTGTGTGTATATGTGTCACATTTTCCATGTCCAGTCTATCACTGATGGGCATTTGGGTTGGTTCCAGGTCTTTGCTATCATAAACAGTGCCACAATAAACATATGTGTGCATGTGTCTTTATAATAGAATGATTTATAGTCCTTTGGGTATATACCCAGTAATAGGATTGCAGGGTCAAATGGAATTTCTATTTCTAGGTCCTTGAGGAATCGCCACACTGTCTTCCACAATGGTTGAACTAATTTACACTCCAACCAACAGTGTAAAAGAGTTCCTATTTCTCCAGATTTTTTGATGATCGCCATTCTAACTGGCATGAGATGGTATCTCAATGTGGTTTTGATTTGCATTTCTCTAATGACCATGGATGATGAGCATTTTTTCATGTTTGTTGGCCTCATAAAAGTCTTCTTTTGAAAAGCGTCTGTTCATATCTTTTGCCTACTTTTGAATGGGTTTGTTTGTTTTTTTCTTGTAAATCTGCTTTAGTTCTTTGTAGATTCTTGATATTAGCTCTTTGTCACATGGGTAGATTGCAGAAAGTTTTTCCCGTTTGTTGGTTACCGGTTCACTCTGATGATTGTTTCTTTTGCTATGCAGAAGCTCTTAATTTTAATCAGATCCAATTTGTCTATTTTGGCTTTTGTTGCCATTTCTTTTGGTGTTTTAGTCATGAAGTCCTTGCCTATGCTTATGTACTGAATGGTTTTGCCTAGGTTTTTTTCTAGGGTTTTTATGGTGTTAGGTCTTATGGAACAGGACAGAGGCCTTGGAAGTAATGCTACACATCTAAGGTGAATTTTCTTCTTGATGTGCTGTTGGCTTTGGTTTGCTAGTATTTTGTTGAGAATTTTTGCATCTATGCTCATCAGGGACATTCATCTGTTATATTGTTTCTTGTTATGTTTGTTCCTGGTTTTGGTGTCAGAGTGATACTGGCTTCATAGAATGAGTTAGGGAGGAGTCCTTCATTCTCAGTATTTTGGATTAGTTTCAGTAGAATTGGTATCAATTCTTCTTTGAATATCTGGTAGAATTCAGTCGTGAATTTGGCCCTGAGCTTTTTTTTTCCTGGTAAATTTTTAAAGTTACTGATTCAATATCACTGTTTTTTATTGATCTGTTTGGGATTTCTATTTCTTCCTGATTAAGCTAGGAGGCTTGTATGTATTCAGGAATTTATCAATTTTCTCTGAATTTTATAGCTTGTAGACATAGAGGTATTTATAGTAGTCTCAAATGACCTTTTGTATTTCTGTGGCATCCATCATAATATCTCCATTTTCATCTCTAATTGAGCTAATTTGAAACTTTTCTCTTTTTTGATAATTTAGCGAATGGTCTATCAATTTTGTTTATTTTTTTTTTAAAGAATCAACTTTTTGTTTCATTGATCTTTTGCATTTTGTTTTTTATTTCAATTTCACTAAGTTGCACTCTGATTTTTGTTACTTCTTTTCTTCTGCTAGCCTTGGGTTTGGTTTGTTCTTATTTCTCTAGTTCCTTGAGGTGTGATGTTATCAATTTGTGGTCTTTAGAATTTTCAAATGTAAGCCTTTTAAGCTATAAATTTTCCTCTTAGCACTGCTTTTGCTGTATTCCAGAGGTTTTATAACTTGTGTCACTATAGTCATTTATTTTGAAGAATGTTTTAATTTCCATCTTGATTTCATTGTTAACCCCATATCATCGAGGAGCAGATTTTTAATTTCTGTATACTTGTATTGTTTTCAGGGTTCCTTTTGTATTTGATTTCTAGCTTTATTCCACTGTTGTTTGAGAAGATACTTGATATCATTTCGATTTTTTAAAAATTTATTAAGATTTGTTTTGTGGCCCATCATATGGTCTATCTTAGAAAATGTGCTGATGAGAAGAATGTATATTCTGCAGTTCTTGGGGAGAACATTCTATAAATATCTGTTATGTCCATTTGTTCTAGAGTGCAGCTTAAGTTCAGTGTTTGTTTGACTTTCTGCCTTGATGAACTGTCTAGTGATGTCAGTGGAGTGCTGAAGTCCTCTACTATTATTATGTTGTTGTCTGTCTTTCTCTTTCCATAGATCTAGCAGTAATTGTTTCATGAATCTGGGAGCTCCAGAGTTAAGTGCATCTATAGTTAGGTTTGTAATAGCTTCTTGTTGGATCAATTCTTTTACCATTATGTAATGACCTTCTTTGTCTCTTTTTACTATTGTTGCTTTAAAGTCTGTTTTATCTGATACAAGAATAGCTAGTCCTTCTTGCTTTTGGTTTCCATTGGCATGGAATATCTTTTTCTATTCCTTTTTCTTGAGTTTATCTGAATCCTTATGTGTAAGGTGGGTCTCTTAAGGACAGCAGATATTTGGCTTTTGATTTTTTTTAATCCTTTCTGCCAATCTTTCTCTTTAAAGTGGAACATTTAGACCATTTGCATTCTATGTTAATCTTGAGATGTGAGATGTTGTTCTAGTGATTATGTTGATTGTTACCTAGATACTTTGGTTCCTTCATCGTGTTATTGTTTTATAGGCCCAGTGAGTTTTATGCTTTCAAGAGGTTCTATTCTGGTGCACATCAACCTTTTGTTTCATGATTTAGAGCTCCTTTTTAGCATTTCTTGCAGGACTGGTATGGTAGTGACAAATTCCCTCAGCATTTGCTTGTCTGAAAAAGACTTTATTTCTCCTTGATTTATGAAACTTAGTTTTGCTGGATACAAAATTACTGGCTGACTGTTGTTCCATTTAAAGAGGTTAAAGATAAGACCCCAATTCCTTCTGGCTCATTAGGCTGTAATAGAATTTCTGAAAATCAAAGATCTTGAAAGCAGCTAGAGAAAATCACCCATTGTATATAGAGAAACAATTATTGGAATGACCACAAATTTTTCATGAGAAACCATGGAGACAAGAAGACCTTGGAACATCTTTAAAATGTTGAAAGAAAAGAACCATTGACCTAGAATTCTATACACAGTAAAAATATCTAGCAGAAATAAATGTAAAGTAAAGGCATTCTCAGATGGAAAAACACTAAGATAATTTGTTGCCACACATTTTTTCTTAAAGAAACACTAACGGAACTTCTTCAGGCTGAAGAAAATTATATCAGAAGGAAGATTAAACCTCAGGAACAAAGAAATAGCAACAGAAATAGCAAATACATGGTAAATATAAAATATTATTTTTTTCTTCATAAGTTTTAAAAAATAGTATGTCTATGGAAAATTCAAAGTATAACATTGTCTAGTAGGGGTTTTGATACATGTAATGTATCTGGCAGCCATATGATGAAGGAAAAGGATAAAGAGGCCTGCAAGATTAAAAGTCTTCCTAGATTGCTTACAGTGGTAAAATACGAACCCTAAGTAGAACTGTGAAAGTTAAGTGTATGTATTTAATTTCCAGAGAAAACACTAAAAATAAAAATAATAGAAAGATATATAGTCAGAGAGCCAATACAAAAATTAATACAAAATTTTACAATTTTAACACAAAATTAATATACAAATGTAATATGAAATATACAAAAATCCAAAGCAGGTCAGAAAGTGTGGAACATAGAACAAAAGGCAGATGGGAAAAAACAGAAATGAATAATAAAATGTTATATCTAAATCTAATCATATCAATAATTATATGAAATGTAAGTCATCATTGCTGAAAGAAATCATAGATGACACAAAAAAAATGGAAAAAAATTCCATGCTGGATTGAAAAAACCAATACTGTTAAAATGGCCAAAGTAACCAAAACAATATACAGATTCAAGGCTATTCCTATCAAACTACCAATGTCACTCTTCACTGAATAAGAAAAAGCTACTCTAAAATGCATACAGAGCCAAAAAAGAGCCCAAATAGCTAAATGAATCCTAACCAAAAAGAATAAAGCCAGAGGTAACACATTGCCTGACTTTATACTATAAGGCCACAGTAACCAAAATAGCTTGATACTGGGAAAAAAACAGACATATGGACCAATGAAACAGAGGAGAGAACCCAGAAATAAAACCACACACCTACAACCATCTGATCTTTGACAAAGTTGACAAAAATAAGCAATGGGGAAAGGACTCCCTATTCAACAAATGGTGCTGAGCTAACTGGATAGCCATATGCAGAAGAATGAAACTGGAACCCTTTTATTCACCATGTAAAAAGTTAAGATGGATTAAAGATTTAAATGTAAACTACGAAATTTCAGAAGAGGGCCTAGGAAATACCCATCAGCCTTGGCAAAGAATTTATGTTCAAGTCCTCAAAAACAATTGCAACAAAACCCAAAATTAACAATTGGAACCAAAGTAAACTAAAGAGCTCTGCACATCAAGAGAAACGATCAACAAATTAAATAGCCTCCAGAATAGAAGAAAATATTTACAATCTGTGCATCCAACAGAGATCTAATATCCAGAATCTTTAAGAAGCTCAAACAATTGAACAAGCACAAAATAAATAACCCCATTAAGAAATGGGCAAGGACATGAACAGGCACTTCTCAAAAGAAGATAACCAAGCAGTGAAAAGACATACGAAAAAATGTTCCACATCACTAATCAGCAGAAAAATGCAAATCAAAACCTCAATGAGATATCCTGTCATACAAGTCAGAATTGTTATTATTAAAAAGTAACAAACAACAACAAAAAAAACAGTCCTTTGTCAGATGTATAGATTGTGAAGATTTTTCCCACTCTATGGGTTGTCTGTTTACTCTGCTGATTGCTTCTTTTAGTTGGACTAAGTTGCATCTATTTGTCTTTGTTTTTGTTGCATTTGCTTTTAGGTTCTTGATTATGAAGTCTTTGCCCAATACAATGTCTGGAAGGGTTTTTCCAATGTTATCCTCTAGAATTTTTATGGATTCAAGTCTTATATTTAAGTCCTTGAGTCATCTTTAGTTGATTTTTGTACAAGGTGAGATAAGGATTCAGTTGCATTCTTCTACATGTGGCTAGCCAATTATCCCAGTACCATTTGTTGAAAAGGGTATCCTTTCTCCACTTCATGTTTTTGTTTGCTTTGTTGAAGATCAGTTGGTTATAAGTATTTGGGTTTATTTCTGGGTTCTGTATTCTGTTCCATTGGTCTACGTGTCTATTTTTATACCACACCATGCTGTTTTGGTGACAATGGCCTTATAGTATAGTTTGAAATCACATAATGTAATGCCTTCAGATTTGTTGTTTTTGCTTTGTCTTGCTTTGGCTATGTGGGCTCTTTTTGGTTCCATATGAATTTTAGAATTGTTTTTTTTTATAATTCCATGAAGAATAGTGGTGGTATTTTGATGGTAATTGCACTGAATTTGAAGATTGCTTTTGGCAGTATGGTCATTTTCACAATATTCATTTTACCCATCCATGAGCATGGGATGTGTTTTCATTCATTTGTGCCATCTATGATTTCTTTCAGCAGTGTTTTGTAGTTTTATTTGTACAGATCTTTCACCTTACTGGTTAGATATATTCCCAAATATTTTATTTATTTATTTATTTTGATGGCTATTGTAAAAGAGGTTGAGTTCTTGATTTGATTCTCAGCTTGGCCACTATTAGTGTATACCAGAGTTATTGATTTGTGTACATTAATTTTGTATCCTGGAACTTTGCTGAATTCATCTATCAGTTCTAGGAACTTTTTGGATAAGTCTTCAGGGTTTTCTAGGTATACAATCATATCATTGGCAAACAGCAACACTTTGACTTCCTCTTTACCAATTTGGATGCCCTTTATTTTGTTCATTTGTCTGATTGCTCTGGCTGAGACTTCTAGTACCATGTTGAATAGAAGTGGTGAGAGTGGGCATCTTTGTCTTGTTCCAATTCTCAAGGGGAATGCCTTCAACTTTTCATCGTTCAGTATTCTATTGGCTGTGGATCTGAGGTATAAGGCTTTTATTACATTAAGGTATGTCCCTTCTATGCCGATTTTGCTGAGGGTTTTAATCACAAAGGGATGCTGGATTATTTTTAATGCTTTTTCTGCATCTATTGAGATGTTCATGTGACTTTTGTTTTTAATTTTGTTTATGTGGTGTATCATATTTATTGACTTGTATATGTTAAACCATCCCTACATCCTTCATATGAAATCCACTTGAATATGGTGGATTATCTTTTTGATATGTTGTTGGATTTGGTTAGCTAGTATTTTATTTAGGTTTTTTGCTTTTATATTCATCAGGGATATTAGTCTGTAGTTTTCCTTTTTGTTATATTTTTCCTGGTTTTTATATTAGGGTATTACTGGCTTCATAAAATGATTTAGGAAGGATTCCCTCTTTCTCTATCTTATGGAATAGTGTGAACAGGATTGGTACCAATTATCTTTAAATGTCTGATAGAATTCAGCTGTGAATCCATCAAACAGATCAGCAGGAGAAAAGCAAACAATACCATCAAAAAGTGAGCTAAGGGCATGAATAGACAATTCTCAAAAGAAGATATATATATGACCAACAAAGATGAAAAAATGCTCAGCATCACTAATGAACAGGGAAATGCAAATCAAAACCACAAAGTGATACCATCTTTCTTCTGCAAGAATGGCCATGATAAAAAACTAAAAAATAAATAGATGTTGGCATGGATGTGGTGAATAGGGAACACTTTAACACTGCTGGTGGGAATGTAAATTAGTAAAACCACTATGGAAAACTGTGGAGATTCATTAAAGAACTAAAAGTGGAATATTTGATCCAGCAATCCCACTACTGGGTATCTATCCAGAGGAAAAGAAATCATTACACCGAAAAGACACATGCATATGCATGTTTATAGCAGCACAATTCACAATTGCAAGAAGTATGGAAGCAGCCCAAATGCCCATCAGTCAAAGAATGGATAAAGGGATTGTGGGATATATACACCATGGAATGGAATACTGCGTCGCCATAAAAAGGAATGAAATAATGGTATTCACAGTAACCTGGATAGAACTGGAGACCATTATTTTAAGTGAAGTAACTCAGGAATGAAAAAGCAAACATCATATGTTCTCAGTCATAAATGGAAATTAAGCTATCAGGATGCAAAGGCATAAGAATGATAGAATGGACTTTGGGGACTTGGGGGGAAAGGCAGGGGGTGAAGGATAAAAGACTACACATTGGGTACAGTGTACATTGCTCAGGTGATGGGTGCACGAAAATCTCAGAAATCACCGCTAAATAACATATTTATGTAACCAAACACCACCTGTTCCCTAAAAACCAATTGAAATAAAAAATAAAAGAAAATCTTATTGGTGACATGTAAAAAAAAAAAAAAAAAGGAAAAAAAAAAACAGATGGTGGCAAGGCTGCAGAGAAAAGGGAACACTTATACACTGTTAGTGGTAATGTAAATTTTTTCAGCCACTGTGGCAAACAATTTGGGGATTTTACTGGGTATATACCCAAAGGAAAAGAATTTATTCTGTTGAAGAGATATATGCACTTGTATGTTCATTGCAGCACTATTCACAATGTCAAAGACATAGAATCAACCTAGGTATCCATCAATGCAATAAAGAACTGCATAAAGAAAATGTGCCACCATCTGATCTTTGATAAACCTCACAAAAACAAGCAACGGGAAAAGAATTCCCTGTTTAATAAATGGTGTTGGGAAAACTGGTTAGCCATGTGCAGAAAGCAGAAACTTGACCCCTTCCTGACACCTTACACTAAAATTAACTCCAGATGGATTAAAGACTTAAACATAAAACCTAACACCGTAAAAACCCTAGAAGGAAATCTAGGCAAAACTATTCAGGACATAGGCATAGGCAAGGACTTCATGACTAAAACACCAAAAGCATTGGCAACAAAAGCCAAAATAGACAAATGGGACCTAATTAAACTTCAGAGCTTCTGCACAGCAAAAGAAACAATCATTAGAGTGAATCGGCAACCAACAGAATGGGAAAAAAATTTTTGCAATCTACCCATCTGACAAAGGGCTAATATACAGAATCTACAAATAACTAAAACAGATTTACAAGAAAAAAACAAACAAGCCCATTCAAAAGTGGGAGAAGGATATGAACAAACACTTTTCAAAAGAAGACATATATGAGGCCAACAAACACATGAAAAAATACTCATCATCACTGGCCATTAGAGAAATGCACTTCAAAACCACATTGAGATACCCTCTTAC
>CAUYLG010015495.1:0-18432 GCA_963573385.1 Cacajao melanocephalus | reverse complement strand
CACACTAAAAAAAAATTACAAAACAAAAATTACACAACCCACAAAAAAAATCAAAAAAAAAAAAAAAAAAAAAAAAAAAAAAAAAAAAAAAAAAAAAAGGAAAAATTACCCAGTCCTGTAGTCTCAGCTACTCTAGAGCCTGAGGTGGGAGAATCACTTTAGCCTGAGAGCCAGAGGTTGCAGTGAGCCAAAATTGCACCATTGCATTCAGCCTGGGTGACAGAGCAAGACCCTATCTCAAAGTAAAAAAAAAAAGGATAAGAAGAAGAAGAAAGAAAGACATTTCATAAGGCTATAGCTGCCACAGATAGTGATTCCTCTGATGTATCTGGACAAAGTCAAGCGAAAGCCTCTGGAAAGGATTCACCATTCTAGATAACATTAAGAGCATGTGTGATTCATAGGAGGAGTCAAAGTATCAGTATTAACAGAAGTTTGAAAGAAGATAATTCCAATCCTCGTAGATGAATTTTGAGATTTTTAAGAATTCAATTGCAGAAGTATATGCAGATGTGAAAATGGCAAGAAATCTGTAATTAGAAGTGGAATCTGATGGGACAGATATACTGCAATCTCATGATAAAACTTTAATGAAGAGTTGTTTCTTATCAATGAGCAAAGAAAAGGGTTTTCTGAGATGGACTCTACTCCTGGTGAAGATGCTATAAACATTCCTGAAATGACAATTTAGGATTTAAAATATTACATAAAATTAGTTGATAAAACAGCAGAGTTTCAGAGGATTCACTCCAATTCAAAAGGGGATCTACTGTGGGTAAAATGCAATCAAACAACATCATATGCTACAAAGAAATCTTTCATAAAAGGACAAGTCAATAAATATGGTGGACTTTATTGTTGTCTTATTTTAAAAATTTGTCACAGCCACCCCAACCTTCAGTAACCACCACCCTGATCAGTCAGCAGCTATCAACATTAAGGCAAGACACTCCACCAGCAAAAACATGATGACTCACTGAAGGCTCAGATCATCTTTAGCAATTTTTTAGCAAAAAGGTATTTTTCAATTAAGGCATGTACATTATTTTTTCAGACATAATGCTATCACACAGTTAATAGACTACAGTATAATGTAAAAATAACTTTTATATGCACTGAGAATCCAAAAAATGTATGCGACTAATTTATTGAGTTACTCACTTTATTGTGGTAGTCTGGAACCTTACCTCCCAATATCTCTGAGGTAAGCCTGTAAATAGAAAGCCTACTTAAATTCTCACTTGAGCTGCATAAGCAGAATAGGTATAGGCTAAGTGAACAAAATTATAAAACTGAGTAGAATAGGCCCTCAGTCAATTCCCTTACCTGAGGCAATTTACAGACCCAGAAACTCTTGAACAAATGGGAGACTAGGACACTTGAGGAGGAATCACCATACACTACATACAATTTAAACTGTTATTCTCCCAGACTTCTCCAAAGAGACATGTGGCCTTCTAGCAGAGTAACTGTGCATTAGTGTAAAAAAATTAATCAGACCTTTAGTGAGTACTGGACATTGGCTCTGCACTGACACTGATTCCAGGAAATCATAAAAAATCACTGTGTCCCATCAGTCAGAGTAGTGGCTGATGGAAGTCAAATGTGCAATAGAATTTTAGCTCAGGTTCATCTTTCAGTGGGCATAATGGGTTCTTGAAATAATCATCTTATGATCTTTTTTTCCATTTCAGAATAGATAATTGGAATAGAAATATTTAGCACCAGTTGGAATCCCCAAAATTGTTCCCTAATCTGTGGAGTGAGTGCTATTAGGGTGGAAAAGGCCAAGAAGAAGCAATTAGAGCTGTCTTTGACTAGAAAAATAAGAAATCAAAAGAAAAACTGCAAATTACAGTATCTTCAATAAATAGTGCTGGGAAAGCCACATACTCTTTTGAAAAATCAAGTTGAATTCTTGAATCATATACAAAGATTAATTCAAAATAGATTGTTGACTTAAATGTAAGAACTAAAATTGGAAAATTCCTGCAATGAAACATAAGGGAAAAGCTTTAACACATTACATTTGACAATGATTTTTTTTTTCTTTTTAGATATGACATCAGAGGCACAGGCAACAAAAGCAAAAATGAATGAATTGGAGTGCCTCAAACTTAAAAACTGTTGTGCATGAAGGGAAGCAATGAATAGAGTGAAAACAAAACCTATGAAATGAGAGAAAATATTTGAAAATTATTGTATATATATGTACATACATATATATGATAAAAAGTTAAAGTACAGAATATAAGAAGAGCTCCCACAATTCGACAATACCATCACCAAACAACCTGATTTAAAAAGTGGTCAAAGGACGTGAATAGACATTTCTACAAAGTAGATATACAAATGTATGAAAAGATGCTTAACATCACTAATCATCAGAAAAATGCAAATCAAAACAACAGAGAAACATTACCTCACAGCCATTAAGAAGGCCATTTAATATAAAATAACAGAAAATAGCAAGTGTTTATGAGGATGTGAAGAAACTGGAACCCTTATGTACCATCGGTGAAAATGCAAAATGGTATAGCCATTAAGAAAGACAGTATGAAAGTACTTTAGAAAATTTAAAAAATAGAATTACCATCTGATACAGGAATCACACTAATGGGTATATAGCCAAAAGAATTAAAAGCAGTTTCTTAAAGATACATTTTCACACTCATTTTCATTGCAGCATTATTTATAATGGCCAAGGATTAGAAGCCACCCAAGTGTTCATCAACAAATAAATAAAATGTAGTATGTAATACAATGGAATATTATTCAGCTTAAAAAAGAGGAAATTCTGCCACATGCTGAAATATGAATGAATCTTGAGGATACTACACTAAGTGAAATAAGCCAGCAACAAAAATACAAATACAGTATGATTGTACTTTTCTGAGTTAAGTAGTCAAATTCATAAAAACAGAAATTAGAAAGGTGGTTTCCAGGAACTGAGGGGAAAAGAAAATAAAGAGTTACTGTTCCATGGGTATAGAGTTTCAATTTAAAAGTTCTAGAAATCTCTTTCATAACAATGTAAATATACCTAACACTACTGAACTGTACACTTTACAGTAATTAAGAGGGTACATTTTATGTGAGTGTTCTTGCCACAGATATTTTGAAAATGCCATTTCCATTTTTTATTGTTTGCTTAACAGAGACTGCTTATAGTAACAGGAATGATGGGGCTGTGAAATACTAGAGGCCTGGTGGTGATAATGTTATATTAACCACCAAAAGTCAGAGGATGAAGTTATCAAGACCGGCAGCAAGGTCAGAGTGGTAGACCAGTGATCCTGATCTAAAGAGCATTATATGATGATTAATAGAACATAGTGACATAAGTGGTAAAATAGAAGGGTGGCCAGCGTGGTACTATGCAGCTTGTACCACTAGAAGAGATTAAAGAGGTTGATTAGGAAAATGATGAAAGTCACCACAATAAATGGTCATACTCCCTTCCTTAGTTTCTAAGCCCTTCTCATCCTGGAAGGGCTAGAGGTGCATTTTCATAGGAAAATGCACAGATTCTACGTACAGGTTTGCCTTTCCTGATCATAGGGACTCAACTTTTAGTGTTTGATCCACCGGACACAGAAGATGACACACATTAGAGCAGACATGTGATAGTGTGCCCTTGACAGTAAATCCCACTGGTCATAATACGTACCACACCACCCAGAAGCTGCTGGCCAGAAAGAGCTTTATGAAGCCCCGGTGAATGCATTACTTAATCAACAGATTGGAGTAAATACTCTGCAAGTATGGGGTACTTTTCTCTTTTAGCTTTATAAAATCTAGTCAAAATAATGTTTTCCACTGTAATTTAGATTAGTTATTTGTCCCTCACTCCTTTTAGTGTGATTGTTTCTAACATAACTGTATGCATTTGGTACAGTTTGTATTTAAAATATTTTAGGTTTTATTTATCGTTTTCACAGAAGCATCATCGTGGCTTCAAGAAACAAAGCCATACAAAAAGATATGCTTAGCTAAATGGTATTTGATTCTGATTCCTGCTCATTCTCATTCTCTTCTTCTTTCTGATGTTCTCCCATAATTAACCAAGATGTTTTTAGTATCTGATTTAACTTCCTGTATTTGTTTTGCACAAATAAGCAGATGCATGATATTTTCTTAGAGTCTTATGGAGAGTAGCCTACTGAAGACAATCTTTTCCAATTTCCTTTATTAATTAACAGTATGTGACTGGGTGTGATGGCTCACGCCTGTAGTCCTAGGACTTTGAGAGGCCAAGGCAGACGGATCACTTGAGGTCAGGAGTTCAAGATCAGCCTGGCCAACATGGTGAAACCCTGTCTCTATTAAAAATAAAATAATAATAATAATAATAGTAGAAAATTAGCCAGGAATGATGGCATGTGCCTGTAATCCCAGCTACTTCGGAGGCTGAGGCAGGAGAATCACTTGAACCTGGGAAGTAGAAGTTGTAGTGAGCTGAGATCGTGCCATTGCACTCCAGCCTGGATGACAGAGCAAGACTCCACCTCAAAACAAAACAACAACAACAACAAAGCAGTATGTGAAGGAAATAATTCACTCTTTTTTCTTTAAGCAGCTATATTAGGATTACATTGAGTGAATGTATCAGAGGTTATTCCACTCCTTTTCCATGAAAAGGCATTCAGATGATTTCCAGTTCATGATAATTACAAGCAATTACTAGTGAATAACTTCATGTGTCTATATTTTTGTATTGTTGAAACTGTATCTTAAGGGGTAATTTCCTAAATGTTGGATTTCTGGATCAAAGTTTATAATTGCATGTTTATAGTTGTTAGTTATTAGAAAACTTCCTTCTCAAAAGGTCATGCCAGTGTGCATTTCTAAAAGGAGAGTATCTATTTTCTCATAATGTAATTAATTTCTGCAAGCTTTATAAGTGAGAGATGGGACCACAGTATTGTTTTCATTGACATTTGTCTAATTATGAGGGAGGTGGAACATTCTTTAATATGTGTACAGTACATATATTCTATTCCTATATATGCCTATGGAGTATATGTTCTTGCCTTTTTCATATATTTCTATTACATTTTAGTTCTTTTTGCTCTCACATTTTGAGTCCATTATGCATTTGAGATATTAGCTCTTTTTCTGTGGTATACCTATGTTTTATATTGTGAATATTTGTTTTTGAGTTTGTCAGTTCTTTTTACTTTTTAAAAGGTGTTTCTTGCTATGTAACACAAATAAGTATATATGTGAATGTTTTTCTATCTTTGGTTTTGAGTCAAAGAAAGATTTCCTAACACTAAGGTTAAAGAGGAATTTATTCATGCTTTTTTTCTAGTATTCTCATTTGTAAATTATTGTTACTCTTATGATTATTTTCATCTTACATACCGAGTACATTTTGAGTTTATTCTTCTTTATGTTTGGAGATTTGAATCTCATATTATCTTTTCCCAAATGACTGCTGCATTATTTTAGCGCCATTTGATTAAAAAAAAATATTTGGCCCAGTTTTTAAATGCCACCTTAATCATCTATTACATTTTCATCTGTTTTGGGGTTTAATTCTACATTGTCCATTCTATTCTGCTGGTGTAATTTTCTCTTTGTACACCATTACCAAGCTGCTTTGATCAAACAGGCATGGTACTTTGTTTTAATGTCTGATAAAGCTTGACACCTTTATAGCTTTTCTTTTTCAGTATCTTAATATTTCATGTTTCTTTACCCATATAAACTGTAGTATTAACTTGTCTAACATTATAAAATAACTGTGGGTCTTTATATTGGGAATATATTGAGTTTATAAATTAATGAGAATACATATCTTTTAACATAGACTTTCCTTATCCAAGAACAAAAGATGCCATTCTATTATTATTTGTTTCAGTCTATTTTTGACTATTTCAGGAGAGTTTAAAATTTGTCCTCATGTATGTTTGTATACTTCTTGTTAAATAAATTATCTAAAGATTTGAATTCTCCTGTCACAGACTCCCGAGTAGCTGGGATTACAGGCACACAATGCCACACCAGCTAATTTTTTTGTATTTTAGTAGAGATGGGGTTTCACAGTGTTGTCCAGGCTGGTCTTGAACTCCTGAGCTCAGGTAATCCACCTGCCTCAGCCTCCCAAAGTGCTAGGATTACAGGCACAGGCTACCGTGACTGGTCTTATAATTTTTTTTATACTTTAAGTTCTGGGGTACATGTGCAGATCTTGCAGGATTGTTACATAGGTATACACACACCATGGTGGTTTGCTGCCTCCATCCCCCCCATCACCTACATTAGGTATTTCTCCTAATATTATCCCTCCCCAACATCCCCACCACCTGCTATCACTCCCCTTGCCCCGCTACCCCACAACAGACCCTAGTGTGTGATGTTACCCTCCCTGTGTCCATGTGTTCTCATTGTTCAACACCCACTTATGAGTGAGAACATGCAGTGTTTGGTTTTCTGTTCTTGGGTCAGTTTGCTGAGAATGATGGTTTCTGGATTCATCCATATCCCTGCAAAGGACATGAACTCATCTTCTTTTATGGCTGCATAGTATTCCATGGTGTATATGTGCCACATTTTCTTTATCCAGTCTATTGTTGATGGGCATTCGGGTTGGTTCCAAGTCTTTGCTATCATAAACAATGCCGCGAAGAACATAAGTGTGCATGTGTCTTTATAATAGAACAATTGATAATCCTTTGGACTTCCGCCAAGGTGGCTGAAAAGGAACTGCCCATGAGTGCAGTTCCCAGTGAGAGCAATTCAGAAGGTGAGTGATCTCCACATTTTGAACCGAGGTACCATGTTGATCTCAATGGGACTAGTTGGACAATGGGTGTAGCACAAGGAGGGCAAACTGAGGCAGGGTGGGGCGGTGCCTCACCCGGGAAGTGCAACAGGCTAGAAGGCCCTCCCTCCTACCAACAGAGGCCATTAGGGATGTTTCTGGCCACTCCTGAGCTCTGGTTTGAATGCTAAGCTTCTCCCGCCATCTTTGCAGCCCACAGACCAGGATATCCCTGCCTGCCAATAGGCGCCATGGATGTGCAGGGCAAATATGGGTGGCCGATTCAGCTGGCACCGTGACTTCCCAGCACAAATCTGAGCAGCCATTTTGACTCGCACCTAGAGAGCCTGCACGGCAGAGTCGCCCATACCCCTGAGAGAAAGGGGGCTGAAGCGGGGAGCCAGGTGATCTGACTCCGTGGGTCCTACCCCGACGGAGACCAGCAAATTGAATCCTACTGGCTTGGGATTTTCGCAGCCAGCACAGCAGTTTGAGCTCGATCCTGGATCTGTCAGGGGAGGGGCGTCCGCCATTACCGAGGCAGTTCTAACCTTACCTGTGTAAACAAAAGCGCAAAGAAGTTTACACGGCAGCTTGCGGGAGACCGTGGAAGTTCAACAGTGACTCTGCAGGCTGACTGTGACTAGACTCCCTCCTTGCTGGGCAGGGCATCTCTGAAAAAAGGCAGCAGCCTGTCAGGGACTTATAAATAAAGCTACACCTTCCTGGGACAGAGCACCTGGGAAAAGGAGTGGTTGTGAGTTCCGGTGCAGCAGACTTAAACGTCCCTGCCCAGCAGCTCTGAAGGGAGCAATGGAGCTCCCAGCACAGCACTTGAGCTCTGACAAGGGACAGACTGCCTCCTCAGTGGCTCCCTGACCCCTGTATATCCAAAGAGTCACCTCATACAGGAGAGCTCTGGCTGACATCTGGCAGGTACCCTTTTGGGACGAAGCTACCAGAGGAAGGTACAGGCAGCAATCCTTGCTGTTCTGAAGCCCCCGTGGGTGATTCCCAGGCAAGCAGGGTCTGGAGTGAACCTCCAGGAGTCCTACAGCAGAGGGGCCTGTTAGAAGGAAAACTAAAAAACAGAAAGAAATAGCTTCAACATCAACAAAAAGGACATCCACTCAGAGACCCCATCTGAAAGTCACCAACCCCAAAGACCAAAGGTAGATAAATTCACGAAGATGAGAAGAAACCAGCGCAAAAAGGATGAAAACACCAAAAACCAGAACGTCTCTCCTCCTCCAAGGGCCTTATAATTCTTAATGGTTGTGTAAAACTTGTGAGATTTCTGGTGAGAGGTCTGCTGATAGCCTGATATGCTTCCCCTCTGTATGTGACCTGACCCTTCTCTAGCTACCTTAGAATTTTTCCTTTGCATTGATCTTGGTGAATCTGATGTTTATTTGCCTTGGCAGTGGTCTTCATATATAGAATCTAGCTGTAGTCCTCTGTATTTTTTAGATTTCATGTGAACCTCTTTAGCAAGATTAGGGACATTTTTGTGGATTATACTCTCACAGGTATTTTCCAATTTGCTTATTCTCTCTTCTCTCTCAGGAATGCCATTGAGTCATAGATTTGGTCTCTTTACAAAATCCCTTACTTCCTACAGAATTTCATCAGTACAATTTTTTTCTTTGTTCTTGTCTGACTGAGTTGATTCAAAGAATCTGTTTTGAGCTCTGAGATTCTTTTTTCAGCTTGGTCTATTATGCTGTTAAGACTTCCGATTTTATTATATAATTATTACAGTGAATTTTTCAGCTCTAGAATTTCAGTTTGATTTTTCTTAAAATGTCCATTTCATATTTCAGCTCTTGGATTGTTTTTCTGGATTCTTTGGATTCCTTGATTTGAGGTTCACATTTCTGCTGAATCTTAATGAGCTTTCTTGCCATCTAGACTCTGAATTCTGTCTGTCATTTCAGTCACTTCAGACTGGTTAAGAAACATTGCTGGGGAGCTAGTGGACTTCTTTCAAGGTAAGGACACTTTGGCTTTTGGAATTGCCAGAGTTCTTGTGCTGATTCTTTCTCATCTTTAATGGTTGGTATTCCTTTAACTGTGATGTAAGCTTCATAGAGTAAGTAGGCTTCATTTCTGGATTTTTTTTCAGTGGGCTAAGGCTCTGTGCAGGGTCTTTATTTGTGTCTGAATTCCTGCCTTTGCTTTCACAGCGGTGTATAATTGCAAAGTGTTTTTGATGTTTTAGTTTGGGCTACAGTCCAGCAGATTGTGCTTAAGAGTAAAGGCCGGTGGGTAGTCTCTTACTCAACTCTGTCTCCTTTGTATTTCCTTGCATGTATAGCCATGCTCCATGCTGTGGTAAGGAGAGGTGAGTCGCTCACCAGGTTCACTCCTGGGTCTCAAGAGAGCTCCCCCAATTATGGGCACTGCTTTTATTTCTTTTGTTAAGTACTCTGAGCCACAGTTAACCTTTAGGAAGAAGCCTCCTTAGGGAGATGGGTCACAGCCTTTCTGGGCTGATCCTGGGGAGGGAGACATGCCTCATTCTCATATCAGCCCGCAGACCCACATGCCCCATCCTTTTCAGTGCTCAGGGAATGTATGCCCCTCCCCTGCTTAAGTGCTGGCCACCAGTTTTGGCTGGGTAGTCTTGAAATTCAGAGTCAGGTTCTGGGTGTGCCGGGAGGTCCAACGTGCTCCCAGTGAAATTGAGTGGAACAAAGCACCCAAGCTGGGCAGTGGAGGCTGCACTGTACAGATACTTCTGTAGTGTATCTAAGAGAAGGGGCTAGTGCATAGGAGGGTTTGCAAAACAGACATGCCCCAGGCCCTCTGGGGAGTCCACTCTGCTTTCTCCTGGCCTGATGGTTAGCTGCAGCTACAGTTTCTGAGAGAAAGATATGGAATCCTGGGGGGGATGGGTGTCTATGGCTATGCTCTGCCAAAATTGCCTCAGGCCCAAAGGCCCCTGACTGCACACTAGATGAAGCCCCCTCTCTGCCTACTCTCTAGGAAGTCCTCCTGCCAGTGCAAATGTCCATGGAGGATGTGGGGTCTGCTGTAGCTAGAAACCCAAAGGTCCATGAGGAGAGTGGGTAGTCCCACGGTTCCTTCACTCACACCTTTCCCAGGAACTGTCTGTGACTGGGAACCAGCCCTACCGTTCAGATACCCAACACGAGGTTATGTAAATACTCTCTCTTACTCTTCAGTCTCAGTGTCTGCATCATGTCTCTACCCACTCTCAGTATTTTCTTTCCAATTATTTATTAAAATTATATTGGTTTATTTGAATTTTTTGTCTCAGTGGGAGCAGCACTTCCTGGCTATGTTTAGTTGGATACCTTGTCCTGCTCCTTTTTTTATTTTTACTAAAAGAATTTTTAGTGTAGAGAACAACCACCCAGCGGTACGTGATGACACTCATGTAAGAAGGTTTAAATTTCTTTATAAGTTAGATTACTTGATATGGAGTCCCATTCCCGTCTGTAAAACTTTGTTGTTTAGCAACATAATTTAAGCAAATTTTAGTCAAATTTTTATCAATATTTTAATCAAAATTCTGTAATTTTGTTTTATGAATTTGATTTTTATGCTTTTCTATCTCAAATATTTTGACTTTTTTACTTTTAATTTTTAAAAGTATATAATATGTGCATATATTAATGGGGTACACAAAATACTCTGAAACAGGCAAACAATGTCTAATAATTACATTAAGGAAAATGGGGTATCCATTTCCTCAATCAATCATTTATATTTTATGTTGTAAATAATTTAATTATACTCCTGTCGTTATTTTAAAATGCACACTAAAATGATTATTCACTATAGTTACCGTGTTCTGCTATCATATAGTAGGTCTTCTTTATTCTTTCTAATTATTTTTATTTTGTACCCACTGACCACCTCCATTTTCTTGCTAGCACTTCCAACCTCTGGTAACCATTCTTCTGCTCTCTATCTCCATGACATAAACGGTTTTGATTTTTAGCTCTCAGAAATCAGTGAGAACATGTGATGTTTGTCTTTCTGTCCCTGGCTTATTTCACTTAACACAATGACTTGCAGTTTCCTCCATATTGACAAATAACAGAATGTCAATCATTTGAATGGCTGCATGGTACTCCACTCTGCATATGCATCAAATTCTCTTTATCCATTCAGTTGTTGGACACTCAGATTGCTATCAAATCTTGCCTATTATGAACAGTGTTGCAACAAATATGGGAATACTGATATCTTTTCAATATATTAATTTCCATCCTTTTGAGTATATACCCAGCAATGGGATTGCTGGATCATATGGTAGCTCTATGTTTAGTTTTTAGAAGAACCTCCAAACTATTATCCATAGTGGTTGTAGTAATTTACATTTTCACCAATAGTGTATTAGAGTTCCCTTTTCTCCACATCCTCTCCAGTATTGTTACTGCCTGTCCTTTGTTGTTTGTTGTTGTTGTTGTTTGTTTTTTGAGATGTAGAGACAGAGGCTGGAGTGCAATAGCATGGTCTCGGCTCAATGCAACCAACTCCTCCCAAGTTCAAGCAATTCTCTTGCCTCAACCTCCTGAGTAGCTGGCATTACAGGCACCCACTAGCATGCCCAGCTAATTTTTGTATTTTCAGTAGAAAAGGGGTTTCACCATGTCTTTCTCTACCTCCTCTTTAAGGACAGTAACTTTTAGATTTATCCTTTTGTGACTATTTCTAGATCACATAGCCATGCTTCATTTTTTTTTATTCTTTTTTCTTTTGTCTCCTCTGACTATGTATTTTCAAATTGTCTGTCTTGAAGCTCACTAATTCTTTCTTCAGTTCAATTTTGCTATCAAGAAACTCTGATGCATTCTTTAGCATGTCAGTTGCATTTTTCAACTCTAGAATTTCTGCTTACTTCTTTTTAATAGTTTTAATATCTTTGTTAAATTTATCTGATAGAATTCTGAATTCCTTCTCTGTGTTACCTTGAATTTCTTTGAGTTCTCAACACAGCTATTTTGACTTATCTAACTGAAAATTCACATATCTATGATACTCCAGGATTGGTCCATGGTGCCTTATTTAGTTAATTTGGTGAGGTCATGTTTTCCTGGACGGCCTTGATGCTGATAGATGCATCTGGGCTTTAAAAATTTAGACATTTATTATAGTCTTCACATTCTGGACTTTTTTGGTGTCCATTCTTCTTGGAAATGCTTATCTGATGTTCAAACAAACTTGGGTCCCAAACCCAATAATGCTGTGGTTCCTCCAGACTCTTAGAGGTACCTTAGTGGTACCTTGGTGGTCTTGTGTAAAACCCAGAATTATTATCTGGATTACCCAGCAGAGACACTTGTTCCTTTCTCTTACTTGCTTCCAAACAAATTAAGTATCTCTTTCTGGGCTGAGCTGTTTAGAACTGGGGCGGGGGGCCAGCAAGCACCTTTTTGAGACTGCAGCAATTCAGACCTGAAGCCAGCACAGTACTGGGTCTTGCCCAAGGTCCAGTGTAACCAGTACCTTGCTACCACCTATATTCATTCAGTGCTTTACAGCTCTATGATCAGAAGACGGCAAAGCCAGCCATGTTTGTACTCCTCACTTCAGAGCAGCAAGTACCCCCAGGCCCAGCATTGTCCAGAGGTACTGTCTGGGAGCCAGGTTTTGAAGCCAAAAGCCTCAGAAATTTACCTAATGTTCTACTCTATTGTAACTAAGCTGGCACTTAAGCCACAAGACAAAGTCCTTTCTGTTTTTCCCTCCCATTTTCATAGGCAGAGGAGCATCTCCCTGTTGCCGTCACCACCACTGGACCACAGTATTTTATGCCAGATCACCACCAATGTTTCCTTAAAGCTCAAGGGCTCTTCAGTCGACTTGTGATGAATCTGCCAGGTCTGGGATTCCCGCTTCTGGGTAGTGGGCTCCCATTCGCTCTGGCCCAGGGTAGATCCAGAAATGCTTACTACGAGCCTAGGCCTGGACTTGGCAACCCCAAGAGTCTGTTTATTGCACTACCCTACTAATTTGATTGTGCTGTGGTGTGAGAGGCTGTTATGATTTCAGTTATTTTGCATTTTCTGATGAGTGTTTTACTTCCAATGATATGATCAATTTTAGATTAAGTGCCATGTGGTGATAAGAAGAATGTATACTCTCATGTTTTGGGATGGAGAGTTCTGTAGATATCTATCATGTTCATTTAATACAGTACAGAGTTCAAGTCCAGAATATCTTTGCTTACACAGAATTTAATGGCACAATATTTCTTGGCAGACAAGAGTAGTCATTCAAGTTAGAATAATCAGGATCAGAAATCTGGAAAAGTCTGACAACAACCTGTTATTAATCATTGTATGTTAAAGGAAATCCAAATGAATGATAAAGAACATAAGCAAAGTAGAAGAAATAGTTTTCTACCCCAGTAGTACAAGTTTCTTTAAATAGGCTTCTGCATTCATAATTTCTGTTTTCTGTGGAAAGTGTTTAATTGTATATTTTAGGTATGTGACTCATTTTCTTTGTTCCACAATTGACTATAAATGTCAATATTTAAAACATATTCATATTTCTATTATACATTTATATTATGAATTATATTTCTCCAATTTTAAGTATAATGTACATGCATGTAATTTTTACATATATTTTAATAACTGATTAGTTAAAACTGTCTTTTTAACACTTCTGACATATACAGAACATAATTGTCACCAATATCTCTTTGATTTACAGTAGCCTAATTTTCAATTACCTCTATTTTCATGATTATAATATCCAGGTACAAACTTGTTACAATGTTATCTTTAATCTTTCATAGAGTATCCGTATATAAGAAACAATTATTTTTTTTAAAGTATGATTGTCTCCACTATTTAAGTGTGCCCTCCCTCCCACACAGACTGAAGGCAAAGGAAGGACTCCAAGCAAAGCTCATTTCCCTAGCATCATCCTTACATATAAGATTTGTTTAAAACAATCCAACACTGACATTGGGTTTAGAATACTAAGAATAATGATATTAAATAAAACTTTTAAGTGTTGAAAATGAATTGCAATACACGTATTGCTGTTTAGGTTCAGCTAATACACAGCTAAATCATCTTCTGGAATTTAATCAGCCTTTCTGGTCTCAGCAACTTGGCTGAAAAAAATTGGTAATATTGTTGTAATACTAGTTAAAAAACTATTATAATTAACAAAGTGATGGATGATTTTGGTAGCAGTAGCAATAGTTGAGAAATGGTGGGAATCTATATAAGTTTTGAAACCAGATCAACAGAATTTGCTGTCAGTTTGAATTTGTGGTGTGAATTTCTCACCTTATTTGACACACCTATGATCATAAATGGGAATATAACCAAAAATAGTTCCTCTGGGATGGGGCTATTTCTATGATTATGAAAGCTAGTATACTTAAAATGTTTCATATGATTGTAACACAGTGAGTGATCAAATAAAGATATTGATATTGTAAAAGACTTAAAAAAGGAAACTTGTGGACCCAAAGACAGTAGCTTCATCACATTCAATTCAATTATTTAACTATCAAGAAGGCCAGAATTTATTTTGACTTTGTAGCTATGATATGGGGAAAAGAAAATATCAGAACCTTTTCTTCAGTATTTCCTTTTGCTTTGCTGGTGAGGCTTCTTTCATGCTATAAAAAAGCAAGGATGCCATTTTACCACAGTGATATTTTGAGGTCAAGAGTATTTCTTTGCCTTTGTAATACTGGCCTGAACTAGAGAGTGAAATTTCAAATATCTGGCTCATCCCTAAGATGTTTTTATTTTATATACTTAAGTGGCAGAACGCCACTAACAAGCTTCCCTTCCTGATTCCGTTTAAAGAGACTTGAAGATAATAGAAGTGTGTGCATCAGTGCTAGTCATAAAAATAAGGTCATTTCTATGCACGATGTGTACTTTTATATGCTTACTTTTTCCCATCAGTGCTAATAAAGTATTGCAGTTATGTGTAAACAGCCACATCTTTCTCCACTACTTCAGCCTCATTCATTTGGTGACATTGTAAAGTTTCATAATGGTCTGTCATATCACTTTTTCTTGCATGCATGTTCTTGTTTAAAAGTCCCCAATGGCCCATAAAGGCTGTATGTTCTCAATATGTTTCACAGATACATAAAATATAAAAATTCAGTCCTTGACAATTGTCTGCAATTTCACTGCACCCTTCTTATTGATGCCTTTGTTAAAAACCTCTTCTAAGCAAGTGATTAGACTCATAATAAAATCCAACTTAGATTGTTCCACAAGAAATTAGCTTGAGTCTCAGTGAGTAGTCACTAATTTCCACCTAGCCTTCTGCTATCCTTTACTAACCACAGGCAACATGAGTCTACCTTGAAAACAAATTAATCCTTCATACACTGAAAGCCATTGCCCACGATAAGCCTCAGTGCTGCCTGGGCTTGTTGGTAGTGTGCATATGGATATGCATGTGCATTTTGGGTGGGAGAATAATATTATTTCAAGGACGAAGGGGATAAGTTGCCTTATAATATGATTCAGTAATGAATAACATAACCTGTTCTTATGCTTGAATCCTCTTAAAATTCATAGGCAAAATTATGCTTTAGAAGAGAATCGATGTTTACTTATTACAGTTTCCCAAAACTTCATATAGAAAATAAATGATGAAATGTAAGGTAGAAATGAAGAGTGTATATTGATAATATGAATTATTCTCTTTATTAAAAATAATTTGTACAAGAGTGCAAAAGTATAAAAGTCTCAACAAAGATAATGCTGAGTAGGAACACATTTATAAAACAAAAATCTCAAAAAGCCACATTGGAATCAAGATAATGTAGCACTGAATTATAAATTATGAAGGAAACACATTTCGAATTTGATGTTACTCTTCCATTTTCTTGAAGACTACCACCTGGCTTACTTCTATCCATACTAATTTCCTTATTGAATGAGCTCTTAGTCACACTCTTAGTTTTCTCTCAGAAACATGATTTTTATTCTTCACATGGCCAGGCTTAGAATTTTTCAAATCTTTACATGCTGCATCCCTTTTGATTATAAATTCTGTCTTTAAGTCATTTCTCACTCCTTACATTTTACTATAAGTGGTTAGGAGATATCATGCAGTGCCCTGAACAATTTGCTGCTTAAAGACTTTGTCCACTAAATATATTAGTTTATCATTCTTAATTTTTTCCTTCTACAAGTCCTAGGACACAAACACAATTCAACCAAATTCTTGTTCACTTTGTAAGAAAAATGGCCTTCCCCCAGTTTTCAATACTTTGTTCCTGATTTCCCTCTGAGACCTCATAAGAATAGTCTTCACTGTCATGACTACTTAAGTTATCTCTAAAAAAAAAATGAGGCTTTCTCTATAGCTTTTCTCTTCTTAGCTTTCACTAGAATCAGCTTTAACACTCCCTTCACAGCAATCTAATCTTTTTCCAGCATTCATTTCAAAAATGCTCCAGCATTTATCTACTACCCAGTTCCAAACCAGCGTCTATATTTTTAGGTAGCTGTTGTAGCAACACTCTACTCTCTTGGCATTAAATTCTGCCCTAGTCTGTGCTGCTATGAAAAGGTTCTACGAACTTTTAAAGCAATAGAAATTGATTTTTTCACAGTTCATGAGGTTGGGAGCCCAGGATCCAGTTGCTAGGCAGGTTCAATTCTTAGGTGAGGGTTGCTTTCTGCTTTCTAGATGGCACCTTATTGCTGAATCCCCCCAAGGTGAGGAAGGCTGAAGGCAGAAAGGCAAGGAACCAAATGCTGCATAAGCTTCTTCTATAAGGACATCAATCCCATTCACAAGTGAGAAACCCTCATGGCCTAATCACCTCTTTAAGTCCCCACCTTTTAATATCATCATATTAGCAACATCTGAATTTTGGAGGGGACACACTCAAACCATAGCAACAATTTTGTTTTATTGAACAATTTTCATAAAGACATATTGACTAGGAATGGTTTAATTTAAATTCACAATGTTCATAGTAAAAATAAACATTGTGAAACTAGCTGAATTGGGATTAAGGAATGACACATTTTCATTATTAAACAACACAAAAAGCATTCAAGATTTCCAAATCCTAAATTTAACTGCACTAAACCAAGCATATTACAAAATATTATTTAAAACTGAGTAAAACTTATTATTAGAAATTATCTACTGTTAGTATAATAAAGGCAAATTCTGATGTTTTCCAGATTCAATATGAAGAAATGCCATTTTGATAACATATTCAATATGAAAATGGGGGTTTGCATAATATTCATTGCTTCAGATTCAATTTCTCAACACCTACAACTGAAGAAATGCATGTATCATTACCTTTATTAGAACCTCAAATAACAAAAAACTATTCCAAATGTATTTTCTACTTTTCTCTATTACTCTATTATCATCAGTTAAAAATATTTTGTTTTATCTATTCTACTCAATTGTATCCATAAAGATGTGTGAATATCCATGAACATCTTTCCCAACTGCTTTGAAACATAAAAATTACTAATTTTACTGTCCTTAATACTGCTATTATTAGAATTGCATGGTGCTCAATATATTAGATGTTGCGTTCTGAAGCATTATTAAATTTTATTTTATTTTATTTTATTATTTTTTTTTATGAAAGAAAGAAAGAAGGACGAAGAGAAAGGGAAAGAGAACATGAATCTTGCTCTATTGCCCAGGTTGGAATGCAATCTAAAAATAGGTATTAAAGACCTCTTATATGCCAATAATTGTGCTTAACAACGGAGACAGGAAGGAATAAGGGAAGAAAATAACAAACAAATGGCCAAACAATATTTAATTTAAATCTGTGAAATACTATGCAATTGCTGAAAAGCGATTTACTTCCAATTATGTTGTCACTTTTAGAACAGGTATAATATAATACTGAGAAAAATGTATGTTTTATGCATTTGGGGTGGAGAATTCTATAGATATTTCTTAAGTTTACTTGTTCCAGGTCTGAGTTCAAGTCATAAATGTCCTTGTTAATTTTCTATCTCGTTGATCTGTCTAATGTTAACAATATGGTGTTAAAGTCTCCCTCTGTTATTGTGAGGGAGTCTAAGTCTCTTTATAAGTCATTAAGAAGTTGTCTTATGTATCTGGGTGCTCCTATATTGGGTGCATATATATTTATGATCATTAGCTCTTCTTGTTGCATTGATCCTTTTATTATTATGTAATGTACTTGTTTCTTTTAGTTTTTATTACTATTAAAGTCTGTTTTGTCAGAGACGAAAATTACAACTCCTGTTTTTTTTTTTGCTCTCCGTTTAATTGGTGAATCTTCCTCCATCCCTTTGTTTTGAGTCTTTTTGTGTCCTTGCTTGTAAGATAGATCTGGATACAGCGTACCAATGGGTTTTGACTTTTTATTCAATTTGCCTGTCTGTATCTTTGATTGAGGCATTTAATCTGTTTAAATTTAGGGTTAATATTAATATACATAAGTTTAATATTGTCATTTAATACTGGCTGGCTGTTTTGCCCATTTGTTGATATAGATTCTTCATTATGGTGATACTCTTTAGCTTTTGGTAAGTTTTTGGGATGACTGATACTGGTTGTTCCTTTCTGTATGTAGTGCTTCTTTCAGAAGCTCTTGTAAAGCAGGCCTGATGGTGATAAAATCTCTGAGTACTTGCTTGTTCATGAAAAATCTTATTTTTCCTTTACTTATGAAG
>CAUYLG010015494.1:0-90121 GCA_963573385.1 Cacajao melanocephalus | reverse complement strand
TGGGTATATACCCAGTAATGGGATTGCTGGGTCAAGTGATGTTTCTATTTCTAGATCCTTGAGGAATTGCCACACTGTCTTCTACAATGGTTGAATTAATTTACACTCCCACCAACAGTGTAAAAGTGTTCCTATTTCTCCCCATCCTGTCCAGCATCTGTTGTCTCCAGATTTTTTAATGATCGCCATTCTAACTGGCTTGAGATGGTATCTCAATGTGGTTTTGATTTGCATTTTTCTAATGACCAGTGATGATGAGTATTTTTTCATATGTTTCTTGGTCTCATAAATGTCTTCTTTTGAAAAGTGTCTGTTTATATCTTTTGCCCACTTTTGAATGGGTTTCTTTTTCTTGTAAATCTGCTTTAGTTCTTTGTAGATTCTGGATAGTAGCCCTTTGTCAGATGGGTAGATTGCAAAAATTTTTTTCCATTCTGTTGGTTGCTGATTCACTCTAAAATAATTTCTTTTACTTTACAGAAGTTTTTAAGTTTAATGAGATCCCATTTGTCTGTTTTGGCTTTTGTTGCCATTGCTTTTGGTGTTTTAGTCATAAAGTCCTTGCCTATGCCTATGTCCTGAATGGTACTGTCTAGGTTTTCTTCTAGGGTTTTTATGGTGTTAGGTCTTATGTTTAAATCTTTAATCCATCTGGAGTTAATTTTAGTGTGAGGTGTCAGGAAGGGGTCCACTTTCAGCTTTCTGCACATGGGTAGCCAGTTCTCCCAACACCATTTATTAAATAGGGAATCCTTTCCCTATTGCTAGTTTTTGTCAGGTTTGTCAAAGATCAGATGGTTGTAGATGTGTGGCATTACTTCTGAGTCGTCTTTTCTGTTCCATTGGTCTATATCTCTGTTTTGGTACCAGTAACATGCTGTTTTGATTGTTTAGCCTTATAGTATAGTTTGAAGTCAGGTAGCGTGATGCCTCCAGCTTTGTTTTTTTTTTTTGCTTAAGATTGGCTTGGCTATGTAGGCTCTCTTTTGGTTCCATATGAAGTTTAAATTGTTTTTTTCCAGTTCTGTGAAGAAGGTCGATGGTAGCTTGATGGGGATAGCATTGAATCTATAAATTACTTTGGGCAGTATGTCCTTTTTCACAATGTTGATTCTTCCTAACCATGAGTATGGAATGTTTTTCCATCTGTTTGTGTCCTCTTTTATATCCTTGAGCAGTGGTTTGTAGTTCTCCTTGAAGAGGTCCTTTACATCCTTTGTTAGTTGTATTCCTAGGTGTTTTATTCTCTTTGTAGCAATTATGAATGGGAGGTCACTCATGATTTGGCTCTCTGTTAGTCTGTTATTGGTATACAGGAATGTTTGTGATTTCTGCACATTGATTTTGTGTCTTGAGATTTTGCTGAAGTTGCTTATCAGTTTAAGGAGATTTTGGGCTGAGATGATGGGGTCTTCTAAATATACAATCATGTCATCTGCAAATAGAGACAATTTGACTTCCTCTTTTCCTAATTGAATACACTTTATTTTTTTTCTTGCCTGATTGCTCTGGCTAGAACTTCCAATACTATATTGAATAGGAGTAGTAAGAGAGGACATCCTTGTCTAGTGCCGGATTTCAAATGGAATGCTTACAGTTTTTGCCCATTCAGTCTGATATTGACTGTTTGTCATAAATAGCTTTTATTATTTTGAGATATGATCTGTCGATGCCTAGTTTATTTAGAGTTTTTAGCATAAAGCGCTGTTGAATTTTGTCGAAGGCCTTCTCTGCATCTATTGAGATAATCATGTGATTTTTGTCTTTGGTTCTGTTTATATGATTGATTACGTTTACAGATTTGCGAATGTTGAACCTTATTGTACTTTTCAATGCCAGTATTCCAATTTGATTCTTTTTAATATTTCTATTTGCCTATTAAGATTCTCTATTTGTTGAATTTTTTTTCCTACCTTTCTTTAACCCTTTACGCATAATTCATTAGAATTGTTTGAATGTATTTACTATAGCTGCTTTGAAGTCTTTCTCTGCTAAATTAAACCTCTGAGGACACATAGAGAGATAGTTTCCACTGGCTACCTTTTTTTCTCCATGAATCACACTTTCCTGTTTCTTTGTGTTTCTCATATTTTTGGTGTTCTTGAAAACTGGAGTTTTAAAGATATATTGTAGCAACTCAGGATTCTCATTCCTTCATGACCTGTAGGTTATCTGTTGTTGTTTGTTTTCTTGCTTCTTTGTCTAGTAACCTGTGGGCTACATCTGTGGATTATCTTTCCTATGGTGTGTGGCCACTGAGATTTCTGTTTTTTTTAAAATTCGTTTTTATTTTTAAGCCTGGCTTAAAATGTCTGCTTAGCTCAGTGGTCAGCAAACGATTGGACAGAAATTGTGCCTAAGCATCTTGAGCCAGTAAGTCTTTTATTCTCTGCTAGTGGATCTGTGAGTGATTAGGGAAACAGTGCTGTAGAATCCTACTCCTCTTAGCTGCTCTTCAGCAGTTTCAACTGTAAACTTTGCTAAATGTTTTTTTTTTTTTTTAATCAGTTTTGTCTAACTGTATAGTTCCTTTTTGGGAAGAGAATTTGCTGATTTCTTTGCTCTTCTTTAATAAAGGTTTGTCTTTGCTATAGCTCTAAGCTTAAAAGTCTTAAAGTCTCTGCTTAATTCAATTTAGTGTTTGCTGTGAGCCACACACAATGCTGGGCTTCAAAGATGAGTAAATATACAGTTGTGGTTTCAAGATACCATCAGGCGAGGGGTAGAGAATAGAACTTAGAAGTGGGTTGAGCAGGTAGGGCTAACGTTAATTGAGCAGCTACTTTATGGTAATACCTGTGCCAGAGCTCTTGTATACATTCCTTTGTTTAATAATAGAATGTACTAGTGCTTTCTTGATCTACATCTGAAATATGCTTAAATATTAAGACTATTTAAAAAATAAATTGTATTGGTTTTTAAATTTTATTTTTTATAGCAATGGAGTCTCACCATGTTACCCAGACTAGTCTCAAACTCCTGGCCTGAAGGAATCCTTGCATATTGGCCTCTTAAAGTGTTCAGATTACAAGTGTGAGCCACTGTACCTGGCCTGGTTTTTGTTTTAATATAAAAATTATAAAGAAGGTGAAAATTGCACACAATCTGATTCTCTACATACTCACTCACTAAAATTAGTTCAAAATAGAAAATTTAAGAGAAAGTACTATACGAACATGGTTAGAAGTTCTTAAGAGTACGGAGATATAAGAAGAACGTAAAGCCATTCTCACTTGTCTTTCACTCGAAAGGCAATCATCTTAAACAATTTCTATAAATTTTTCTCAGACTTTTTTCTGAGAAATGTATGTGTATATCCTTACTCATTTATATAAAAAGGGATTATGCTATAATGCTTTCTGTTTTTCACTTTTTACTTTGTCTTGGAAATTTTCTCATATTAGTACATACAGCAAGACTTCCATTTAACAGTTGTGCAGTATCTCATCATAGGAACATATCTGTTCAGTATTGATAATTATTTAGGTTGCTTCCAGTTCATGAAATTTGAAAAATATTCTACGATACATTATTACAAATAAAATTGCTGGTTGTATTCTTATACTCTACCATTTGTTTATGAATGAGCTTAATTCTCCCATAACCCCATCAATCCTCAAAATTCTCAAAATGATGGGTAAAAAAAATGTGTAAATTTTTAAAAGCTCACACAGCCTAGAACATATATAAGCAAATAAATAGTGTTTTATACTTTTATATGGTTAATGTTACCATCGCTCAAAATCCTTAATAAACTCTTTTGAAAATGACTTGCAGAACAGCTTAACGAGCTACCTATCTCCAAGTCACTTCTTACTTCATATTTATAATTTATTTTGGATCCCCAGTGATATTCTTCAACTTGGGTGGTGGCACAAAGGCTCTGTTTGGGGATTCTCTTTCGTTATTTCAATAATAGCCTTCAATAACTCCTAAGAAAAAAATAATAACAAAGCCCATTATGTAAATTGTGAACATAAGAATTTCTAGAACAATTCTTATTTGTATTGATTTGTATCATATAATCAATTCAAAATAAGTGATCTCAATCAAAGCTTCAAGACAAGTTCACTGCTTACCCACTCTTCCTCAACTCCTGACCCTCTGTATATAAATCTCTCCATATAGAAAAGAAGCTTCCAAGCCATGCATTTTATTCATGGGGCTTTGGACAAAGGCAGTATAAGGTAATGCCACTCAGTCATATTTTATTCAATATATATATATTCAGACCCGGGGGTAGATCTTGCAGTTATAATCAAAAAGAAGCCTGGTATTTACTTTAATGCAACTTACAGTCTAAAATGAGAGAGAGAGAGAGAGAGAGAGAGATTAATATATGTGTGCGTGTATATGTATATACACATGCATACTATACATGTGTAAATATATATATATAGTGTTTATATATACACATACATATGTATACACGCATATAATTTAAAACTTAGGAAAATGCTATAAATAAATAAAATAGTTTACTGAATGGCTGTAATATACCAGGCACTATGATAAGTGCTTTATAGATATTATATCCTACAAGTCTCAACCACTCTTAAGGCGTAGGCATTTATGATTACCACCACCTAACAGGTAAAAAGCTAAGAGTCATAGAAGAGAAGGAAATTGCCCTAAGCTGCATACCTAACAAGTGATGGAGATAGAGTTTCTTTCCACGCAGTCTAATTTCAGTGGCTGTGAACTTAACCACTGGCTCTACTGCCCTTCTCTCTGTGTGAATGCATTTTAGAAAACTGACCCAGTCCAGGGAGTTCAGGATTGCCTGAGCCAGACCATGCTGAACCTTGTCATCTATGTTAAACACATTTGACCTTCGTCCCAATACCAATGGGAAGCCATGAAATGATTTTAAACAAGGAACAATAGAATTATATTTAAGATTTGAAAAGTTCACTCTTGTGGTAGCTTGGAAAATGGATTGGAAAGGCAAGAGATTCAGGGAATCCAACTAAGAGGTTACTACAGAGTCCAGGTGAGAGATGATGGTAGTTCAGACTATGATTGTGATGATGGAGATCAACGTAAATGGATGAATTTGAGAAGAAGCAGAGATAGGACCCGGTGGCACTTTGGAAATGGAAAGAGGAAGAAGAATGCTTCCTTTGTTTCTGGCTTGTGGCTGAATATTGGTAGTGCCTTTCCTTTCACTGGGAGTAGTGTCAGTGACTGAGGACCAAGCTTGGGAGAGGACAGCTAATGTTCTCTGGGAAAGTTGCATTTGCAATATTCTTGAGATTTACAAGTAGAGATGTCAAGCAGACAGTTGAATATCAATGTAAAGTACAGAGGTGAGGTCCTGGCTGGACATAAACACAGGGGTCATTGGTGTGTGGCTGATTGATGGGACTGTGGGGATGGGCGCTATCAGCTAGGGAGAAAGCACAAGTCATAAAGGAAGAAGCCAGCATTATACTTTGAGGATTTCTGACAAAAAAAAAATGGCAGATATAAGAAAGTGAACTGGAAAAGTGGACTGAAAAAGAGTGGTCAAAGTGGATGGTGTGATGTCACATGAGTCAGGGAGGGAGGGAGCTGACAATAGTATCAAATGCTGCTGAGATAACACAAATAATTTTTTTAAATGTCATTTGAATGTAATGGATGGGGGAAGCTCTCTGGATTTTTTCCTACGTCCTGTTCCTCTATCATGTTAGATAGTACCAAGTTAGAAAGCAGCAAACTACATTAATTTAACTTTGAGTAAAAATTATTTTGTCAAAATACCATTCAGTATTATATTCTCACCTCGTATTGAGAGAAAATGTAAGAAATTGTTTTAAAAATAATGTTTCTGCATCTTTTGGAAACCATTCTTGAAAACATTGAAAATATAATTCGTTATATTACTGAGTAATTTATATGTAATAATTTTCTTAAAAATACTCTCTCATAATCTAGTACTAGCAAAAGGTTCCTTTCTCTTAAGGAACTAATAAGTTTCCCTTTACTGGACAAAGAAACAATATAAGCTAATTATATTGAACTAATATATATTAATTCTATATCTAACAATATAACCTACTTATAATCAGGAAATTCAAAGCTACAGTTAATATGAAAGGGCTGTAATTAATTATGTAGCATATGGGCTTAATTTGTAAAATAACTCATATTCTTTTTAGAATAAAAGTAATTAAAAGTTAGTATGTAAAAGAAAGTTAAGTGAATAAATAAGTAAAAAACAGTTTATACATTATATTGCCAGTAATTTTGATGGGAAGTCAGGTATAAATTGATTCAAATCTGGCTAAAGAATATGCTAGGAGGGTTACCTTAACTTAATTTTAAAAAATTAATACTTACCATATGGGGTTGCTTTGAAAAGTAACTGTGATAATGGATACAAGGTATCCACTATACTTGGCACATAATAAGGACTTAACTGTTGTTGCTTTCTTTTGACATTCTTCTCCAAACATAAAATCACATTTTCCTGGTAGAATTTGTTAAATGGTAACGTTAGATTTTTTTTAGTTTTATCTTTGCTTTGCTTTGCCTTAGCCACACTGACTCTTGCTGTGTTCTTTGAATTTGTATTCCTAATGCCTAGCACGTTTCATAGCATGTGTTCAATATTCAATTCACGTTCTTGAATTAGTGTGTAAATGAATGAATGGCAAATGGATGTGGAATGTGTCTGCTTCCCTCTCCTTCTCTATCCCTTACCTTCCACCTTTTTTTTTCCCTCAGTATCAGTCCATCTCCTCTCAGTCCTTTAAGGTCCCTTAAACCCCACCTCTGTTATGAAGCTTCTGATAACTATAATGTGCACAGACTGGTCTCTGGCCTTTTACCTAAGTGGTTTTTACCCTATTTTTAGCAGTGGGCTTTCCTTAGTTGAAAAATCATGTGCCATCTTGGTTTATGAAACAGAGAGTAAGGGACTATTCTGCCCCCACCCACTCTGAAGTCGACTCTCTACCTTGTATGGCACAGGTATCCTCTGGGGTATACCATATATTTTGACCCAAAATTACTTCAACACGTTCACTTTGCTTTATTCTCCAGTTGTCCCACGTGTTTAATACTTATTCTAGTCTGCCCAACAGAGCTGTACGATCCCTGGAGGCAGGAAAAATGTCTTACACTTCCTATCTCTCATGAGAACTACACAGGTGGTGAATCTGTAATAAGTCCCCAAGAAGTGTTCATTATTTCTTCTTATGCTCCTCCTTCTCTTCTTGAGTTGATGTCAACTGAGAGGAATTGAAATCTTTCTGGTTGGTACAGTAGGCTCATCAGAAAGAGTCCTTATTATGAACATTTATTAAGTTCCTGGTTCTGCTCAAAGCACTCTGTATACATTGCCTCATTTAGTTCCTATATCCCTGTAGGATAGATATCAACATTCCAGTTTTACTGGTAGAGAACAGAGACATTTAGAATTTAAATAACTTGCCTCAAGTCCCATAGCAAATAAATTTTAATTCAGTTATATTTGATTCCAAAGCTCTGGCCTTCTCTATCACATCTATAGATATGATCTCTGTGTTTTAACTATGTTTTATCTCTGTTTTTGAAAGGAGCCCTATACCCAGATAGAACATCTGGAAGGAACAAAAATGATGACATGGTTCCTCCTGGGAAAAACTACACCTACGTCTGGCCAGTGAGAGAAGAATATGCACCTACTCCAGCCGATGCCAACTGCCTGACCTGGGTGTACCATTCGCACATTGATGCCCCTAAGGACATCTGCTCTGGGCTGATTGGCCCCCTGCTGGTCTGCAAGGAAGGTAAGAAGGCTTGTTTCCAGGTAACTAGGAAGCTAAACTGTGAATAAGATTAAGGTCTTATTTTGCCTATCTTCTTTGCTCTACACAGAATGTGCCTCTTCTTCCAAATTTCTTTAAGAAATTCTAACATGGAAGATCAGTCTGACACCATAGCAGAGGGTAATAATTCAGATTTCGTGTAAGAATCATCACAGCATTTTAAGGCTTTATTTTTATTAAAAAATGATATTTCATAACACCACATATAGAAAAGTGAGAAATTTAGTCAAATGACCAGGGATGCCTTTCGCTTCATTATTTCACCCAAATAATCATTTGCTATTTTATTCTTTATTAATGGACTTACCATTCTGTACTTTGTCAATAAAGTGAACTCCTTTTAGAGATAGCCAGGTTTCCAAGTCTGTCATTATGAAGATTTCTGTTTTATGACTTTTCTCTTCTGTGGCTCTGTCATTTCCATTAGAGCCTTTTGCTGATTTTATATTGTGGGTTATCCTTGCAGATATAGTCTTCACTGAACTTCAAACTTACCTGACACTATTGGAAGGAAGCAAAGCTCATCTTGATTTAGTTCTTTTTCTCTACCCTTTTGAATGTGCCTGATAGGTATCCTGAATAGATATTTAGGGACACGGAACGATGTGGATCGAGAGTTTGTTATAATGTTTACTCTTGTGGATGAGAATCAAAGCTGGTACCTCGATGAAAATATCAAACATTTTTGCACGAACCCTGATTCAGTTGACAAGAAAGATGCTGTTTTCCGGAGGAGTAACAAAATGCATGGTGAGTACTTCCCATGTTCCCAAATATGTAACAGGTCTTTTATACTATAAGATACTACAACGGATACAAAATACACAGAAATATCGATCTGAGTTTGGCGAGATTTATAACTCAGTGATGTCCATGGTTAGAAAGTGATGGCCAGGCATGGTGGCTTATGCTTATAATCCCAGCACTTTGGGAGGCCGAGGTGGGCAGATCACGAGGTCAGGAATTTGAGACCAGACTGACCAACATGGTGAAACTCTGTTGCTACTAAAAATACAAAAGTTAGCTGGGTGTGGTGGCATGCGCCTGTAGTCCCAGCTACTCGGGAGGCTGAGACAGGAGAATCGCTTGAATCCGGGAGGCAGAGGTTGCAATGAGCCAAGATTGTACCACTGCACTCCAGCCTGGGCGGCAGAGTGAGACTTCATCCCAAAAAAGAAAGAAAAAAAGAAAAGAAAGTGATACAAGACATGACACGTGTTTCAACCTGAAACAATTCTGAGGGGGACAAGGCGGTGGATTCATGCTAAATTGGGCATGCAGTGTGGACAAAGCCACAGAGCTTTGGGAAAATTGAGGGATCAATGTTACATGGTAACTGGAAAAGAATTGGTTCCTGAGGTGAGCCCAGAGCATGGGTGGGCTTAGATTGACTGCAAGGAGAAAGGAGAATGAAATTATCATCCTATATTAATTCTGTGTTTTGCAACCTTTTGCTTCATTCAGTAACTAACCATTTTCTGAGCAGCTGCTAAATTTTAAGAACTAAGTTATGCCTGGGGTTTAAAGAAGCACTTGTGAATTCATTACGTTTTCCAGGCATTCTTTACATCAACAAAATTTATTGAGCATGCACTATACATCAGACTTCATTTGTTCAAAATAGTAACGTCTATAGTTACTTCATTAGTTGAGACAGGGCACTTTTTCATGATTGTTTTGCAAAGCAATAGCTTAATGTAGCATTTTAGGATGTGAGCATTAAGTGCTCTCTTTCCACTCTTTTCTTAAAGACTTCTAGAGAACATGAGCGAAATAGTCAACCTACATAGCCCACCTTATTCATTGACATATCTTCTCCTTCTATTGCTTGTCTGTCTCTCAGAATTGTTCTAACTAAGGTATCTTCAATATAGTCATAAAATTATAAGAGAAATTGAAGGAGCTGAAGATCACCTGACCTTTCCATTTTATAGAAGAGAAACTGAGGTCAACAGACTATCAATAACTTGCCTAAGGTCAAAGTGATAATTAGTGCCAGCGAGTTTCCTTAGAAAAGTTCCATAGCAAATAAATATAAATTTGGCCGTGTTTTATTCCAAAGCCCATCTACTCATGATTGTCAGTACACTATTTCCATTGTATTGCATGCCTTCTCTTTTCCTTTTAGTGGTATTCGGCAACCTCGTGTGTAGTGATTCTTGGAAAACATTTTAGGAGGAAAGGAAGTGAGGGAGGGAAAGAAAGGGGAAGGCAGGGAGGCAGAGAAAACAATGAAGGATGGAGTCAGTGAAGACATAAATTCAGATCATTGCTGTGACCAGTTGTAATTCATATCCTTTACAAAATAGGAGTGATGCTCTCAAATATTGCAGAAAACTAGTATTTGTGATTATTTAAGAGTCACCACCCAAATAATTCCTCTTACTCTGTATTTATTCTTTTGAAGTGAAAATGTCCAACACAATGAAATGAATTACATAAGCAAACAGATTACATGTAGCATAAAAAGAAGCCTGTCCAGGCACAATGGCTCATGCCTATAATCCCAGCACTTTAAAAAGCAGATGTGGGAGGATTGCTTGAGGCCAGGAGTTCAAAACCAGGCTGGACAACATATGAAGACCCTTTCTCTACAAAAAAATTCAAACAAATAACAACAACAAAAAATCAGCTGGGCACAGTGGCACAGGCTTGTGGTCTCAGCTACTTGGGATGCTGAGGTCAGAGGATTGCATTAGCCTGGAAGTTTGAGGCTGCAGTGAACTAAGTGCCACTGCACCCCAGCCTGGGTGACAGAGCAAGACCCTGTCTCAAAAAACAAAAACAAAAAATCCTTGCCTATATGCTGAAGTAGATGTGTGTTTGCAAACAATCCTTCAAGACGAGAAAAGGGCCAGGTATGGTGGCTCATGCCTGTAATCCCAATACTGTGAGAGGTCAGGGTGGGTGGATCTCTTGAGGCCAGGAGTTCAAGACCAGCCTGGCCAACACTTCAAAATCTCTTTCTACTAAAATTACAAAAATTAGCTGGGCATGGTGGTGGGCACTTGTAATCTCAGCTACCGGGAAGGCTAACACATGAGAATCTCTTGAACCCAGGAGGCAGACATTTCAGTGAGCTGAGATTGTGCCACTGAACTTCAGCCTGGGTGTGAAAAAATTAATTAAAAAATCTAGCCTATAGAAGATAATACATACAAGATTTATTGATCAATTTGTTTGAATTTACTAAAATAATTTAGAATCGACTGTGCTAAGTCATTAGGCATTTCAGCAATAACTGCTTTTTAACTCAGTTTGAACTTAAGAAGGGATGTCGTGACTTTATAGAGCCCTGAATCAAGTTCTTTTCTGAACATGATCAAGTCCCAGCTGCCATTTAGATGGTTTTAAAGTATTTGATCCTGGACTTATGCCATAAACTTAATAAGATTCTGCCGTAGCAACATGTAGTAAAAACTTTTTCTCTTGGCTTTTTAAAGTGAAAAAACAAACAAATAAAACATATCTCATAAATCCCTTTTAATCAGTTCATTTTCTTTCCATCTTGCCACATGCTTCTTAATTAAGTAGATACTATGTGCCAGCTTTTCCGCTAGGTTCTGATAACTGTTAAGATGAACAAGGCAGGGTTTCTTGTTCCAAGGAGCACAGAATCTGATGGAGATGGCGGATATGCCAGTGAAGGATTAGCACAGAAGGTGACTGAGCCTCCTGTAAGTATGAGCAGCACTCTGTTTTCTCCTGACCTCATTACTGTGTTACCACAGCAGCTCTGACTCTGTTTTCAGTGTATGCGGATCTTCACTTTTATTGAGTATTTTCTCTGGAAAAAAGGCCAATAAAAAAGTTTCATTTCTTTTTTGGACAATATATATTTCTAAAATCCAAGTTTTTCTACACCAAAACCTTACAACCAATGGTTTGCAATGGTTTTCCAGCCATGCTCAAGTACGTATTACCAACGTTTTTGGTCCTGGTCGCCTCTGCAGGGGAGTCTCTTACTAGTCTCACTAGTGTGTTTCTGTTTCCAGCCCTCAATGGATACCTCTTTGGAAACTTCCCTGAGCCTGATATGTGTGTTGGTGAATCTGTGTCCTGGCACCTATTTGGAATGGGAAATGAGATAGACATCCATTCCATCTATTTCTATGGTAACACCTTCATCAGCAGAGGGCATCGGACTGATACCATCAACCTGTTCCCAGCCACCTTCCTTACAACAGAAATGATAGTTGAGAATCCTGGGAAGTGGATGATAACCTGCCAGGTCAGCGACCACCTACAAGGTAATAAGAACAAAAAGAAGAGTGGATATGTTTAGAATGGTACAATTAAACCACACAGTCACCAGTGCTCATCCAGTGCCTACTGTTAGATAGAATCTTGTATGTACTATATTTAATTAGGTAATAAATATACAGAATATACAGGAAAATACAATGCTCATCTCTTTAATAGCCTATCAACAGACATGTATTGACCACTTCTACATGAAAAAAGTAGGAAAGTATAGGTGACGGGGGATGGAGGCAGCAAAACACATTGTCAGGTATGTACCTATGCAACAATCCTGCATGTTTTGCACATGCACCCCAGAACCTAAAGTGCAACAAAATATATATTAAAAAATGAAATAAAATCTTCAAAGTGTTGCTACAAAAGCATAATATACTTCAAATTAGCAATAAATATATAATTTCCAAAAAATAGTTACCTACTTAAAAAAAAAGGTAGGAAAGTGATTAAAAATTGATGAGATCTTCAAGGAACCTATAATCTAGTAGTTAGACATAGTTAGATGTTCACAAAATGAATAAAATTCAAAGCAGAATGAGATAAATGCTCTTTGGGTGTTATAGTCACTACTCTGGAGCAAGCAGAAGGGCTTCCTGAAGAGCTGGCTCCTAATCTGAGCCTAGAAATATGGGTAGGAACTGAATAGATGAAAAAGAAAAGAAAGGCTTTCCAGGTAGAGGAAGCAACATGAGCTGGGAAAAACACATGTTCTCTTTGAGCAACTGTAAGTAGAATAATAAAGTTTTAGCATTTGAAAGGACTTTCTGGATAATAAGGGCTAATCCCCCCCCCCACTTCAGTTCTTTAATTTCCTTTGAACATCTCTTGTGAGTAATTATAGAAGCTCATCTCATCTCATCTCTGGACTGTTCTGTTGGAATGTGCTTCCTCAAATTGAGAGGAAATCCATTGACCTTCATGGCCTATGATAGGTGCATGATAAACAGTTGTTGGCTTAAATGCCTATTGAATGACTTGGTTCTGGTTCCTTGGGACACCATACACTATGTCCTTTCTTATCTGGACTATAATATTCCTGGCAGAGAAGTGATGATAGAAGAGCCTGGAGAGGTGCATCAGGCCCCTTAGCAAAGCTAAGGAGGTGGGGCTGTGTCTGGGAAGGTAATTTTGATCCTTAGCTCTTTAGGCACACTAGTGACATAATCAGTGCAGTTATTTAGGAAGATAAATATATGCATGCAAGAAGGATTTGATGGAGAAATTCTGGCCACTGGATGCTAATTAAGAAGCCTCTGACAGCATTAGAGTTCTAACACATAAAGGGGTCTGGCCTAAGATGGTGAAACCAAGACAGAAAAAAATATGTTAATAGGATAGACAAGGAAGAAATAATGTCTGGTTAAATTTGGATACTAACTTCACACAGTAACTAGTAGGTGCAAAGATCCAGGTGCTCAAGGCTGCTTTGATAACACATTCTTGTTCCTGTCCACCTTCCACAGCTAATCATAGGATTAGTCAACTTCAGTATCTCAATTACATTCAACTGAAGAATTCATCAGTCAATATGTACTAGATACTCTTCTGGAAAAACAAAGATGAACAAGACAAGGTTTCTGTTATCGAAGAGTCTCATGCTGTTAAATCTGGGAAGAAACTGTAGATTTAAGATCAAGATATTAGCAGCCATTTGAGAATAGTACGATTGCTAAAATAGCCCAGTGGTTGTGGACATAGGCTGATATTTATACATTCACTGAAATACAATATTGCTAAATTGTCCATGCCTTCAGAAAAAAGTTGTTGTAAAAAAATTAGAAAATACATATAATTGGATGTTTTTTAACAAATAGGGATGGGGTCTTGCTATGGTGGCCAGGCTGGTCTCAAACTCCTGGGCCCAAGCGATCCTCCCACCTTAGCCTTTCAGAGTGCTGGTATTATAGGCATGAGCCGCTGAATTTGGCTCCTATAAATTGATTTTAAGATCAGTATTCCCACAATAGAAATATTTTATAGTCACACTTTGGTAAATATCTTCCCTCACTATTTTCTATTTCTTAATATGTAAAAACATATGTATTTTATAAAATGAAATCAATCTATTAATGCTGCACTGTAGCTAACTTTTCTCATTTACAAATATATCAGAAACACATTTTCATGTCGGTGAATATAGAGCTTACTTTATCATTGTTAATACTTTCAGTGTTCATTATAAGGAGATTACAACTTACCTAATCAACACTCTATTGCTTAATGCTTATGTTTTCCACCAATTTTTTTTTTGCTATTTATAAACAGTTCCGATCACTATTATTTATACATGTTTGCACTTTTGTCTGAACATTTTCTTAGAAAAACTCCTAGATTTAGAATTCCTGTGTCAAAGAGTTTGCTTTTTAAAAAAGCTATGGACATACATTGCTACATTCTGTTTTGGAAATTATTCTTCTACCTGAAGTGTATGAGTGTGGCTCTTTCCCCATTCATCTACCAACAGTGAGAATTATTAATCTTTCTAATCTTTACTAATCTGATCAGTGAACAATAGTGTCATTTGAATTCTATTAAAGTTTGAGTACTATTTAAGTACTATTAAGGTTGAACTTTTTTTCCATTTGTTTATTGGCCAATATTATTTCTTTTGTGAATAAACTATTTCTGTTCCTTGCTCATTTTCTATTGAAGATTTACTTGTTTTCATCTTCATTTGTAAAAGTGATTTACAAGTTAATCTTTTGTCATCTGTGTCACAAATATCCCTCCTGTTGCCATTTATCCTTTTATAAAAAAGTTCTTTATGGTCAAATTTTCTGTTCAAAAGTCTAAATGTTCATGAAGTCAAATCTATCAGTCTTTTCCTATATGATTCCTTTTGTGAGCATTTATGCCTCAGTTCGTGATTTTCCTCTGTTCTGCAGCTGGTATGCTGGGGCAGTACAATGTTGGTAACTGCAAAAGTGATATTTTCTACCCCAAGATGAACGGTCAACAGAGATGCTACTTTATAGCAGCTGAAAAAATTCTTTGGGATTATGCTCCTCAAGGCTATAACAAATTCAGTGGTCTTCCTCTAAATGCTTCTGGCAGGTGAGCACTCTTTGTTGGTGTTTCTAAGCCTCTCATCAGAGAAGCATGAGTTAGTTTTTCTCTGTGATCTCATTTGTATTCCAGCCACTGCTCTGATGAGCTCATACTGCATAGATGGCATAATGTTGCTGCTTAAGGTGTTCTTAATACTGCAAAAGCACTGGTGAGAACTGGTAGAATATTTCTTGTTTAGTGACTTGATATTTCTTGTTTGGTGACTTGCTGGCTAAATCAAAACACTAGATCATTCATTCATTCATCAAACATTTGTTGAGTAGGTACTATGTGCAAACTATACTGCAAAGTGCCATTAGAAATACTAAGCTGACAAAGAATAGAGTAAGGCCTTAACACATCTGGAGCAGACAGTCTTGAAGAGGGAATGACAGGAGATGGAGATGACCTGGCCTAGAAAGGTTACCCTTTTTGGTTCAAAGACATCCTGATTTAAGTTATGTACCCTTTATGTCCTACAAATATTCTTTTCCTTTCTATTCAGTAAAATGCCATTTTTCCTTCAAAGCATTACTCTAATGTCACCTCTGAAGTAAAAGCTTTGACTCCTGTTTTATATGAATCATGTTCTCTCTGCACTCCCATAGAATATCCTACTTTAAAAATTGAATCTAGCAATTTATTAGGTGGATCTGGATTCCTGTGACTTGTTATTATGTAACCATATGCAAAGATGTCTGTGAAAACATTAAAAAATGTACAGTGTGATATCAAGAATCCTTTTTTATATTTAAGGGAATGTTTTAAAAATTCTCTTTGTGATCAATCATAAAACACCATTTGTTTCTTTAATTGTACATTTTATTCATTCATTTATTCATTCACACAGTCACTCATTCTTCCACCAAACTGATACACTTGAACCCTGCCTAAAGAATTTGTGTGAACCATATGTGAAAAACTCTGATATAGCATTCTCTATGGACAAGTATTTCCCCATGAACAAAATAATGAGAATTAGTATTCAAAATTGTCTTAGGGGCCTTCTAGGATTCTGAAGTGCCTTCTGAAATATGAAAGATTAAACTATATTCAATCAATATTTCATGTAATATTTGAAAGCACAACGTGCAAGTTGACATAAGAGATGCAAGGATATCTAAAGCAATAAAAAGCAGAGGAAGAAGCTGTGTTCACAAGAGTAGAGAAGTAACTGCAAGTCACAAATAAGAGTGAGGTGAGTTGTCCTGGTAGTGAGTTATCTGGGTGTTCAGAGAGAGCTAAGCTCGCCAGGGAACATGTCACAGAGGAAGCGAGAATTAAGCAAGATCTCAGGAGTGTTAGAATTTATCTAAGTGAATAGTGAAGAGGGAAATTTTAGATGCAGGGGTTGATGCAAAGTATGGCATGGGGAGAATGAACAGAGGAGACTGCAGTAACAATTTGCATAGAAGAATGGGCATTTGCATAGAGAAATAGGGAGAGAATTGGGGCAAACCGGATAGTAATTGCAGAGGTTCTTTCATCTTTTGAACAGTATGTGTTTGGCAATTGGAAGCAATTGAATATTTTGGTGCAGGTATGTAACAATAAAAATTATCATTTTGGAGATTACTGTTGTATTAAGTAAAAAAGTATGCACGGTCTTGGCAATTAAAAGTACTTTTTCATCACAGTGTTGATCATTATGGCCATTATGGTTTACTTTTGCACTGATCTAATAGTTGTGTGTATGCTGAGAAGAAAAGAGAACGAGCTGGTATCAGATAGAGGAGGCAGTTCGGAGGTTCATGTAATGGGCCACACTCAGTGTGATTCAGGCATGAACTGGGATCATGGTAGTGGGAAGAAAGGAAAAGAAAAGATGCACAAAGGGAGTAGAAAAGGAAGCGTGCCAAAAAATTTTACAAAGTAAGGATGAATGAGTTAAGGGAGTGAAGCAGAAAAAGAAAACCTATGTGGCTGCAAGAGTGACGGTACCACTGATGGAAATAAGGCAGTATAATCACAGTCAAAATTCCATTATCATATTCACGACTTGGAAATTTGGTATTTCATTTATATAGTTTATACGGTAGCACTCCATTAATTACACGATTTGATTAACTAGACACTCCATTCCTTAATCATGCCAGATATCAAAGAGCTTACTAGATGCGGAGACTATTCATATTAGCATCAGCAAGAGAGAGAGGGATGTTTATTCTGCAGAGAAACCGGTTAGCTCTTTGTTACTTTGTAGAACACCATTCTGGGACTCTAATGTTGATAAGTAAGGAGTTCACTTGTGCCTGCTTCAGTTGCTGGACCTCTGGGGAAGAAAGCACAATGGCTAGGAGAGAAATGAGCTTGAGTATCATCCAGCCTTTGAAGACTTTTAGGGCTGGCTGGCTATCCTGGGAACTCTGTCAAAGCCTGCGGTGTCTTTTCTGGGGACATGGGTGGGTGAGTGGACTAAAGGTGATAGAATGAAGCTCCATAATTAAAGCATTTGGTGGCTATGTTGAGAGGTGTCCTAGATCAGGTTCCTTTGTCTTTTCAGTGACTCTGATCTCTACTTCACACAAGGGGACAACAGAATAGGAGGAAAATACTGGAAGGTTCGGTATACTGAGTTTGTTGATGCAACTTTTACAAAAAGAAAGAGACTCTCTGCTGCAGAAGCCCATCTTGGAATTCTTGGTACAGTAAAGCCATCCACCATGCATTGAACCCAGGGAGATGTTTTAGCTGGGCATATACATCTGCACAGAATGACTCTTCTGCTCTATTTCTTTCTGTCTCTTTTCATTCTCTTCTCTCCCTTCTTCTTGATATTTTTCAGGCCCAGTTATCAAGGCAGAGGTGGGTGATACCCTGTTAGTGACTTTTGCCAACAAAGCTGACAAGGTCTATAGCATTTTGCCCCATGGTGTGATCTATGACAAGGTATCTGATGCAGCCCCAAACCTGGATGGTAAGTCTCACTCTGGGCTTGGAGAGGAAACAGGACAGGTGAGCAAAGCACTTAGAACTAAACAGACCTGGTTCAAATCCTCATCCCTTCTGTTACCTGTTCTGAGAGCTTGGGCAATCACTTAAACTTTCTGAACCTGATTCTCTCCTGTCAAATGTGGATAACAATACTTGCCTCACAGGGCTTTAGAAAGGGAGGGAGAGAATTTAGGACAAGGTCTGGCACATGGTAGGTTCTTAGGAAATGTTCGCTTCTTTCTTTTTTTCTCAGTAATATAGTAAATCTCAAAAGTGGGCTACTTTCACAATCACTTCTTTTTCTCTAAGATGAAGAGCTTTTCAGTTGCAGGTTGCATAGGATTCTGCATGTGAATGCTGAAGGGAAAATCTGATTTCTAATGGTTTTTTGAAATCAAAATCTTTTGCGTGGTCTTCACTCTGTAACAAATCAACAAATATATTTATAAAAAACAGTAACTGTGCTTATCGTCTATTGTGGCCTTTTCCCATCACAGAGTATATAGCACAGGCTCTCTAAATGTGAAAAAGGTAGTTGTTTCCCAGTGGCTATGGGAACTCTAATTCATTCATGATACTGTTCTTGGGAAACTTCTAGTTCCTTGGTACTCATCCCTATTACTGCAACAGACACTCTGGCTTCCTGGGATACTGCTTCACACTGGAGTGTGATGCCAGGCCCAATTGAGAAAAGGTTTTGTGGTGATGGTGAGGCGACAGAGGAGAAAGGAATGGAAGACAATTCCCTCTCACTGGACCCATCCTCACCCTCTTTTGCTGTGGTAACAATTCCTATACCTGTCTTCTCTTCCTTGGTCAAAATACTCAAAATGGCCAGATACAGTGGGTCATGCCTGTAAACCCAGCACTTTGGAAGGCTGAGGCAAGAGGATCTCTTGAGCCTGGGAATTCAAGGTTATAGTTATAATCATGCCACTGTACTCCACCCTGGGTGACAGAGCAAGGCCCTCTCACTTAAAAAAATAAAAGAAAAAAATGCTCAGAATAATTGTGTGTGTGAGCAGAAAGAACACCAGAATAGACAAAATGTTTATATTTTTTGTTAGCAAACATATTGGGCACCCTTTTGCAAAGCGCTGGATAAAATGCAGAGTGAGCCTCTGGCCTTGTCTAGTAGGAAAGATCCAGTGTGTTTTTTGGCAGTATGATGTAAGGGTTCGTGCGCAGTCTTTGGAATCAGACAAAAACTGAGTTTGAATCCCAGATTTGCTATTTATCAGCTCTGTAACCTTGGGCATTCACTAACATCCTCTATCTTGTAGTTATTTAGATTATTTCTGAGTTCAGTTTCCTATATTTCAAACCCTTTAAAGATAGGCTTCTTGGTTAATTCTTTTGGGTATCTTCTGGAAGACCAGGTATAATATATTCTACATGGAAGGCATTCCAATGATATCTCATGAATTTTCATTTAATTGTTGAATGGGCCACTGTCAGTCTTTTAATATTTGCTAAGGCTGGCATTTGAGTAAGAAATTGTATGCAATTTATGAAGAAGATAATACTTTGATTTAAACTTCTATTTCATAAGCCAGCTGATTGTGGCAGTGGTCTCCTCTGGTAGGATACATGCGAGAAAACCACTCTCCTGGTAGAAAATTCTTTGTCATCAGAAGAATACACCCAAGGCTGGAAGACCCAGTTTTACCAATATAATGTTCTTGGCTGTTGCTTTGAATAATTGTTTTATTTATATCCTCAGTTTGCTTTGAATAACTGTTTTATTTATATACTCAGGATTTGTGAAACCAGGGGCGCATGTTAAACCAGGTGAAACTTTCACGTACAAGTGGACGGTGCCTGACAGCGTAAGCCCAACTGCTGGTGATCCTCCCTGTCTGACCTATCTTTACTTCTCAGCAGTTGATCCAATTAAGGACACCAGCTCTGGCCTTGTAGGGCCTTTGCTAGTCTGTAAAAAGGGCGCCCTCAATGCTGATGGGACACAGGTAGGCCATCGACTGTTACCAGCTCTTCTCAGGGTTATAGGTGGGAGAGATCTGCAACAGGGCCAGAGATGAGACAGGAATAATCAGTTACAAAAAGTGATTTATCTTTCTTCCCCTTGAAGTAGACTTCTACATAATGGAGCTATTTTTTGGTGAAAATTTAAGATCTAAATTTATAGTTACAGCTGGGCGCAGTGGCTCACACTTATAATCCCAGCACTTTGGGAGGCTGAGGCAGGTAGATCATGAGGTCAGGAGTTTGAGACCAGCCTGACAAACACAGTGAAACCCCATCTCTACTAAAAATACAAAAATTAGCTGGGCATGGTGGCGGGCACCTGTAATGCCAGCTACTCAAAAGGCTGAGGCAGGAGAATCACTTGAACCTGGAAAGTGGAGGTTGCAGTGAGCTGAGATTGCACCACTGCATTCCAGCCTGGGTGACAGAGCTACACTCTGTCTCAACAACAACAACAACAACAGATGTCCACTTACTAACCTAGAATCTCTGCTTGTTGTGGTTAGGATTTGGCGGGCCTCTTTTTCTGTGTGTTGCTTTTATTATGGAATCTTTAGAGATCCGCATGGAATGCTAATTGGAATTATTCTTCTGGGATAAGGTTTCTCAAACTTAGCCACCATCAGAATCACCTGGGGACCATTTAAACATCCATTATTGAGATACTACAGACTAATTAAATCAGAATCTCCAGATGATTTCAATGTGCAGTCAAGGTTGAGAACCACTGTGACCCACAACTGTAAACTGGAATTGATCACTATGCCTGAAAGAACAAGAAAGCATTTAGATAACTTCTTGCAGATCCCAACTTAGGGATTCGAATGGTTCAACTAATTAGTGTAATGAAGCATAGCCTTTCAAGCTATGTCTACATGATATTAAACATACAGATGAAAAGTGAAAAATCCAGTCATTTAACATCTATTTTATGAATCAGAAATAGCGAGGACATTTATTTAAATGGTACATTTTGTAATTTTTGGCATTGTGTGGCTCCACTTCTGAACTCAAAGGAATTTCCAGATTTAAAAAACACAAAATATCTTGGTCCTATTTGGATTTTCCTTTCCTTCCTTTCTCTACATGAAGGAACAATCCAGGAAATGTCTATTGCATGTGTTATAAGACTGAAAGTTTATGCTGTGCCTCAACAAGCATACAAGGCAAAGCAGAATGATTATCCATATTTTAAAGCTGAAGAAATTAAGGCTCAGAGACATTGAGTGAAATTCCAGGAAATACACCTAGTAAGTAGGGAAAGTTGGCAGTAAAATCCAGGACCTTAAACATCCACCTCTGTCCTTTTTCCAATGCATCATTTTGCTTCCTCACAGCTAAAAACCTAAGCCAAGGAGATTAAGTGCCAGAAAACGTTTGAAAGGTAGTTCTGATTTTGCCCCATTGTATCCATTTAATAGTACCTTTGAGGTTTGCTAGAAGCACCTCATAGTATGTGGAAGTTGTTGCCTAAGCCAAATACTATTCATGTTCAGTCCACTTACACAAAATTCATGAAAAAAAAAGAAAGTAACCCAAAACATCCTATACCTGTAACTTGGCTGAGAGAGAATTCCATTTGGCTAGATGGAAAGCTATGTTCAATTCAAGAGTTACTTATGAAATACCTACTGTGCCAGGCCCTCTACAAGCAAAATGGTCAGTCCTCTTCTAGGCAGGTGGAGAGATGAAAATGGAAAGAAGTGCATCTCTTTCCAGTAAATTGTCATAAATTCTTCCAGTGGTGAATGGTCAGGTGACAAAAGGTCATTTTCTACCACCCCTGGTGCTGCACAATAACCATTCAATCCGACTCCCTACTCCCTTGCTATTTCTTTCTTTGCATCTACCTATATATATATATATCTCATACTTTTTTAAAAAATAATTTGACTTATGAAAAAGTAGCAAAAATTTACCAAGAATCCTCATATACCATTCACCCAGGTTCATCAACATTTTAAAATCTCATTTGCTTTATTTTTCTCTCTCTTTGTTTTTATGGATTTTTTCTGAACTGTTTGAATAGGTTGCAGACACAATGTCTGTCAGCGTCTGTTTTCTAAAAACAAGAACCCTCTCTGACATAAAGTAGAACTATCTGAGTCATAAAATTAACCTTGATGTTATCAAATCTACTAAAATTTTGCTGATTGTCTCATTGATGTCCTTTATAGCAAAAGAAAAACATGTTTTTCCTGGTCCAGGATCTGATCTAGGATCAGGCGTTGCATTGAGCTGTCTCCTCTTTTCCCCATGATTTATTTCTTTAAAAAAAATTTTTTTTTTTTTGGCTGGGTGCAGTGCCTCAGGTCTGTAATTCCGGCACTTTGGGAGGCTGAGACGGGTGGATCACGAGGTCAGGTGTTCAAGACCAGCCTGACCAACATGGTGAAACACTGTCTCTACTCAAAATACCACCAAATTAGCCAGGCATGGTGGTGTTTGCCTGTAATCCCAGCAACTCAGGAGGCTGAGGCAGGAGAATTGCTTGAACCCAGGAGGCAGAGGTGCAGTGAGGTGAAATCATGCCACTGCACTCCATCCTGGGTGACAGAGTAAGACTCCATGTCAAAAAAATTATTTTTAATTTTTGTGGGTACATAGTACATATATATATTTATGGAGTGCATGAGATGTTTTGGTACAAGCATGCAATGCATAATAATCACATCATGGAGGAGGGGGTATTCACCCCCTCAAGCATTTATCCTTTGTGTTACAAACAATCCAGTTATATTCTTTTAGTTATTTTCAAATGTACGATTAAGGCCACTATAATCACCCTCCCCGTGATTAATTTTATCACAGGGCACCAAGCATGATTTTTCTAAAGTGCAAATAAGGTCAAGTCACTTTCCTGTTCAACATCTCCAGTGGTTTCCTATCACACTTAGAATAAAAATTTACCCTATTTAGACATGTCCCAGCCTCTTGTTCCCACAAGTGGGCACAATGCTCCCTCATGCCCCCTTACTCCATCCACATTCTTTTCCTCTTACAGGCCAAGCTTGTCTTTGGCTTTGGGCCTCTGTGCTAGGCTCCTTATGCCTGGAATGTCTTCCCCTGACCTTTGCATGACTAGTTCTTCCTGTCACTCATCAGAGAAGCCTTCCCTGATCACCAGGCTAAAGTCACTCACTTTTATATCACCTGATTTTACTATCATTTACCACCATAAGACAGTTTCCTTGTTTATTTATTTGCTTATGTGTATAGTATGTTTCCTCCTACAAGAAATTAAGTGCAATGGAGCAAGGACCTTGTCTATCTTATCTTCCTTTCCTTGAACAATGCATGGCACATTGTTGACATTCAATAATTATTTATGCTTGAATAAATGAAATACAGCATAAGTATTCTTTTCCCTAAAGTTAAGAAGTTTAGTTAGCAGAAAATCCCATATTATACACATCTTAAACATTGTGTGATCTACAAACACTGAAAATTCCAGTACGACCTCATTTGCAAAACTCATTTTCCTTATCCACATTTCAAGTCCTAAAGTTGTGTGATGGGTTATGGTTTAGACCTTCCACTTTCCTTCCCTGCTGCTGTGGGAGGCTGCTATGTACTAACTTACATGCTTTTCACAAAATAGCTGTGTGCTGCAGACACCAGCCACTACTCAGATGTTCCATATCCATATGGAGAAAGAGACGGAAAGAGAGAGATTTATAATGAGGAATTGGCTCGTATGATTACGGAGACTGATAAGTCTCAACACCTGCAGGCTGAGTCAACAAGCAGGAGACCCAGGAGAGCCAATGGGGTAGCTCCGGTCAGAAAGCTGACAGGCTCAAGAACCAGGAAGAGCCAACATTTTAGTTTAAACATAAAGGCAAAAAGAAGCTAATGTCCTAGTTCAAGGGCAGTCGGGCAAAAGAAATTCTCTCTTACCTAGAGGAAGGTGAGCCTTTTGCTTCTTTCTATTCAGGCCTTCAACCGATTGGATGAGGTACACTCACATCAGGAAGTGCAATCAGTTTTATTCAGTCTACTGATTCAAGTATTAATCTCATCCAAAAACATCCCTCCAGAAACACCCAGGATAATGTGTGAGCAAAAATCTGGGCGTACTGTGGTGCAATTATTCATAAATTAACCACCACACAGGGTTCTGCCACCTTCCTTCTAATGTTTTCCTGGGCTAATTTGCCACCCTCCTTAAACTCAGTTACCCCCAAATACCTCTCAAGCAATGAGGTTTTTCAGTGCAACTCCTTTCGATTGTTCATTCTTGTACTACAGACAATTTTAGTCACAGTTAATGATAACAGCACTGAGGACTTAATATTTATCAGGTGTTGTGTTGAGTGCGTTAGCTAAGTCATCTCATTTAATCATGATGTGGGGACTACTGTTACCCTCATTTGCAAGTGAGGGAATAGGGCTTACAGAGGATGAATCACTTACTCCAGGCTTCATGGTGGTGAACAGAAAAAATTTCTGTTTACATAACCCATGAGCATTTAAAATATATACACTTTTTCTTTTTTCCTTTTTCCTTTTTAAAATCGTACTGTAAGTTCTGGGGTACATGTGCAGAAGGTGCAGGTTTGTTATATAGGTATACATGTGCCATGGTGATGGTTTGCTGCATCCATCACCCAATCATCTTCATTAGGTATTTCTTCTAATGCTATCCCTCCCCAATCCCCCTACCTCCTGCAACTCCTCCCCTAGCCCCACACCCTACAGACCCCGGTATGTGATGATTGCATCCCTGTGTCCGTGTGTTCTCATTGTTCAACACCCACTTATGAGTGAGAACATGCGGTGTTTGGTTTTCTGTTCTTGTGTCAGTGTGCTAAGAATAATGGTTTCCAGCTTCATCCATGTCCCTGCAAAGGACATGAACTTATCCGTTTTTATGGCTGCACAGTATTCCATGGTATATATGTGCCACATTTTCTTTATCCAGTCTATCATTGATGGGCATTTGGGTTGGTTCCAAGTCTTTGCTATTGTGAACAGTGCTGCTATAAACATACATGTGCATGTGTCTTTATAATAGAATGATTTACAGTCCTTTGGGTATATACCCAGTAATGGGATTGCTGGGTCAAATGGTATTTCTATTTCTAGATCCTTGAAGAATTGCCACACTGTCTTCCACAATGGTTGAATTAATTTACCCTCCCACCAACAGTGTAAAAGTGTTCCTGTTTCTCCACATCCTCCCCAGCATCTGTTGTCTCCTGATTTTTTAATGATGGCCATTCTACTGGCGTGAGGTGGAATCTCAATGTGATTTTGATTTGCATTTCTCTAATGACCAGTGATGATGAGCATTTTTTTATATGTTAGTTGGCTGCATAAATGTCTTTTTTTGAAAAGTGTCTGTTGATATCCTTTGCCCACTTTTTGATGGGGTTGTTTTTTTCTTGTAAATCTGTTTTAGTTCTTTGTAAATTCTGGATATTAGCCCTTTGTCAGATGGGTCGATTGCAAAAATTTTTTCCCATTCTGTTGGTTGCCGGTTCACTCTAATGATTGTTTCTTTTGCTGTGCAGAACCTCTAGAGTTTAATTAGATCCCATTTGTCTATTTTGGCTTTTGTTGCCAATACTTTTGGTGTTTTAGTCACGAAGTCCTTGCCCATACCTATGTCCTGAATGGTATTCCCTAGGTTTTCTTCTAGAGTTTTTATGGTGGTAGGCCTAATGTTTAAATTTTTAATCCATCTAGAGTTAATTTTTGTTTAAGGTATAAGGAAGGGATCCAGTTTCAGCTTTCTGCATATGGCTAGCCATTCCCCCAACACCATTTATTAAATAGGGAATCCTTTCCCCATTGCTTGTTTTTGTCAGGTTTGTCAGAGATCAGATGGTTGTAGTTGTGTGGCATTCTTTCTGAGGCCTCAGTTCTGTTCCATTGGTCTATATCTCTGTTTTGGTCCAGTACCATGCTGTTTTGATTACTTAGCCTTGTAATATAATGTGAAGTCAGGTAGCTTGATGCCTCCAGCTTAGTTTTTTTTTTTTTTTTTTTTTGCTTAGGGTTGTCTTGGCTATAGGGGTTCTTTTTTGGTTCCATGTGAAGTTTAAGGTTTTTTTTTTTTCCAATTCTGTGAAGAAAGCCATTGGTAGCTTGATGGGGATAGCACTAATATCCATGATGAACATGTTTTTTTGTACTTTTACAAGAGATGGGGTTTCACTATGTTGGCCAGGCTGGTCTAACTTATTAATACTTTGTGTGAACTTAGAAAGGAAAGCAATTCCGTGCATTCCTCCAAGGTGCACTTTTTATGTATTCATTTCTTTCTTCTCCATAGAAAGGAATAGACAAGGAGTTTTACCTACTGTTCACAGTCTTTGATGAGAATCTGAGCAGATATTTTGATGAAAACATTCAGAAGTTTACCTGGCATCCCTTCAGCATTGACAAAGAAGATAAAGAGTTTGTGAAATCCAACCGAATGCATGGTATGACAAATGACTTTCCCTCCTGTAAATGAAAGGCTTACTTAAATTAAAAGTGAAAAATGATTGGTGTGTTTTAATTACCTTAATTTTGGCTTCTTGGATATTGTCCTTGGTCATGAGTAAGTTATTTCATACCTTCAGCTTAGATGGTATGGTGAAACCTCCCAATCTCTCAGAGATGTGAAATTTAATACTTCTAGAACGCTTTATCAGCCTTAGATAAAGGAACACAGAATTTAAACTAGCAGCTGGGCGTGGTGGCTTATGCCTGTAATCCCAGCACTTTTTGGGGGCAGAGGCGGGTGGATCTCGAGGTCAGGAGTTTGAGACTAGCTTGGCCAATATGATAAAACCCCGTTTCTACTAAAAATATGAAAATTCGCAGGGCATGGTGGCATGCCTATAGTCCCAACTACTCAGGAGGCTGAGTCAGGGGAATCGCTTGAACCCAGGAGGTGGAGGTTGTAGTGAGCTGAGATTACGCCACTGACTCCAGCCTGGATGACAGAGTGAAACTCCATCTCAAAATACAAAAACAAAACAAAATTTAACCCTGTTTCAAAAAACAAAAAAAAAAACAAAAACAAAACAAAATTTAAACTAGCCAAGTTCACAGTACATCATAAATGTAGAAAATTACTGACAAACTACTCTCCCTTGGGTTCACAGTAACATGAAATGTGATAACCAGTGATAATAGGAGATAATCATTACATAGCAAAGTGTCTATAATTAAGTAGTATGAGTGACTGGTGAGTGTTAATTTGTGAAATACTAGTTGTTCCTATCCGATATCTTCATTTGGGAGGAATTATTTAATTCTCCTTCCCTGCCTGTTTATATCAAATATTACAATAGCAAACCACCTGCCAGTTGCTTGTGAGTAACACAGGATGCTCATTACTCTTAAGCACATTAGCTAAGGTAGTAGAGTAGTGAGAGTCCAAACTCAGTGCCTACAAGACGGTGCAGTAATAAAAAGTGCATTGAAAGTGCCTGAAGCAAGTAACATAAGACAATGGGTGCTAACCATCTTGTTTTAGGATCTGTCATAAAATCTTTTTCTTTTTTGAGATGAAGTCTTGCTCTGTAGCCCAGGCTGGAGTACAGTGGAGTTATCATGGCTCACTGCAACCTCTGCCTCCCAGGTTCAAGTGATTCCCCTACCTCAGCCTCCAGAGTAGCTGGGATTACAGGCATATGCCACTGCACCCAGGTAGTTTTTTGTATTTTTAGTAGAGACAGGGTTTCACCATGTTGGCCAAGCTGGCCTTGAACTCCCAACGTCAGGTAGTCTACCCACCTTGGCCTCCCAAAGTGCTAGGATTACAGGCCTGAGCCATCATCCCTGGCCCACAAAATCTATTTATTGCCTTTTAAAACATTATGGAAGAATAACAAAATAGCCCTTAACCTCCCTTCCTTGCGTGGAAGTCAAAAGTATTCCAAGGTTACGAGTGCCCCACAGCAACCAGGTCACAGACCCTATGGTCCCAGATGCTCATTTCCAGCAGAGTCCCCTCTTGTGCCAATGGAAAGCATAGAGTAGTATATTTTCAGTGTCATCTTCTACAAAAAGTTTTGCTATAACTGAATATGAATATTGTTTCCAAACTTCTTAGTAGACAATAAAAAGGGAAAATTAAAGTAGAAATAAGGAAATGTAGCGGTTTCCTTATTTTTTAATTAAGGTAGAAATAAGGAAATGTAGCAGCTTCCTTATCTCCTTATTGGTGGAGAAGCTAATTGTAAAATAAATTTATCATCAGAAAGGTCTTTATATAGAAAATAATAGGCCAGGTGTGGCGGCTCAAGCCTGTAATCCCAGCACTTTGGGAGGCCAAGGCAGTTGGAGGACTTGAGGTCAGGAGTTTGAGACCAGCCTGGTCAACATGGTGAAACCCCATCTCTACTTAAAACACAAAAAATAGCCAGGCGTGGTGGCATGCACCTGTAATCCCAGCTATGTGGGAGGCTGAGGCAGGAGAGTTGCCTGAAACCACAAGGCAGAGGTTGCAGTGAGCTGAGATCACACCACTGCATGCCAGCCTATGTGGCAGAGTGAGACTCCATCTCAAAAAAAAAAAATAAATAATAAACAACTAAATGAATTACATCAAATGCAGCCCCCCCCCTATTTTGGCAATATGAAACTACTTTCATGCTTAGAAATACAGTATATAGTCCAGGCACAGTGGCTCGTGCCTGTAATCTCAGCACTTTGGGAGGTCAAAGTGGGAGGATCACTTGTATCCAGGAGTTCAAGACCAGCCTGGGCAATATAGTGAGACCCCATCTATACAGAAAATACAAAATTAGCCAGGTGTGGTGGTGTGCACCTGCAGTTCTAGCTGCTACTTGGGAGACTGAGGTAGGAGGATCTCTTGATCTTGGGAGGTTGAGGCTGCAGTAAGCGTAATTGCTCCACTGTACTCCAGCCTGGGCAGCAGAGGGTCTCAGAGTGAGACCCTCTCTGTCTTTCAAAAAAAAAATACAGGATACATCATTATTAAAACAAAATTCAAGAGAAATAATGCATCTTAATTCAAATGTCACATTAATTATAAATTAAGTTCTAGCTTGCATGGAGTGGAAGGAAGAGAGCAACAAAGCCAAAAAGAAAGGGCCTGACATGGTACACAATGCTTTGTGTTGTGTTTATTATATAGCCTGTATTCAAAATATGTTTGTTGACAGAAAGAATGGATGAGTGAATGATGTAGAAAGAGAGGCTTTAAACAAGCATTCCAAGGCAAGAGAAGATTCTCTACCAGCCAGCCAAGGACTGAATTTATTAGCAGCTTGATTTATACTCAGACCTCATTATTATTTGATGGACAAGATTTAGATCATTGATTTGCAAAGGCATTATCAAAGATTTTTTTTTCCAGAAAATATGATGTCCTTCTCAGAAGCGCCAGAATTTCTTGGAATTTCTAGTAATAATCCTAGATCTGAGTACAATTACCAAGTACCACTGGTTCTGCAGACACAGAAGTATTAGGATAGTGCAAAAGTAATTGCAATTTTTGCAGCTACTTTCAATAGCAAAAACCGTAATCAGTTTTGCACCAACCTAATAAAAAATAATTTTATTTGATAACAGAATTATAACAGAAGGTCATTCATGTGTGTGATAGTAGTTCCTTCCTGCTGTAGGCTTAGTAGACAGTAGGAGGCAGGTAGAATATTTATTTCTCCAAGGCACCTCAATCATGAGACACAATTATGTGCATTCACCAATCAGACATTGCTGTTATATCATGGCATTCATCACCATAGGGTGAGAAAGTGATTTCTAAATTCTTCTCAAGGCACTGCTTCAAATAGCCACTATCAATGGATTGGGGTTGACATAAAAGATAAAAACAATTTGCCACTTTGGAAGCATGGAGGGTCTTCATATCTAACTAATCATTATTTATTAATAAATTCCCTCCAGTAATTTTACTGGGGTAAGGAAGTACAAGTTATCATAAAGCAAATTTATTTACTCAAGGACTAACCTCTTATAAACATAAGCACCCCCCTAAAAAAAATCCCTCTCCACTGACCACACATGCAAATATTATGTCAGTTGATTAAAAAATCTTTCAAATAATGCAGAATCCATGTAATCAGTGAAAGCATGTCTGACAACTTCTAGAATCAAATGCAAAGCCCACTGGCAAATGAGGGTCTGGTAGAATTCACTGAATTCATAACTGAGGAAGAGACTTTAAACAAGGGTGGTCATACAAAAAGAACCTCAAAAGACAATGATTTTCATATCAAGAGGCTTAAGAGAAGAGTATGGGGAATTGGTGAAAATAAAATGTTTACAATCTTGCTCTTTATAATCTGCAAACGTGAAATGTAAAATGAAGGATATCATATGCCATGAAACAATTTTGTCAGAAAAATTATTTCATAAAACAATTTGATTTATTCCTTAGTAAATGTTAGAATTACTGTTCTTGCATATGTGTTGTTAAAGGTAACATTTTAATAATTTCAGTAATATTTTCATTATTCATTGTTAATTTTGGTCACCATTTTAAGTAGATTCACCGTGTGTCTTTTCCTTGGTACTGTTTATTCTCTGACAACGAGGATCTTTTGTAAACAGTTTACATATTTGAAGCTCCCCTGCCCCATACACACTGATAATTTTTCACTAAGATGGTGTGTTTTCAATATGTCTACATAACTATGGCGGGCTCTGACTATCTTTCTTCCTCCATTTAGCTGTTAATGGCTACATGTATGGCAACCAGCCAGGCCTAAACATGTGTAAAAATGATAGAGTTTCCTGGCATCTGATTGGATTGGGCACTGACACCGACATGCATGGAATTGTTTTTCAAGGGAATACGATCCACCTACGAGGGATTCACCGAGACTCCCTGGCCTTGTTTCCCCATGTGGCCACAACAGCATTCATGCAGCCGGACCATGCAGGTAAACTTGCTGGGTCCATTTCAGGTGCCCAGATTTCTACCTTCAGGCTCATCCTCTTAGAGTCCTCCCGCAGAAGAAATTGATAGACTTTGTGTACTTTAAGTTGTATAGAAATAGATATAGTCTTGCTTAGAATCAGAGAATCCTGACTATATTAGTCCAAACACATAGTATAAGGGACAGAGGGGAAATATCTAAAATAACATCCACAAAGCAGAAGCAGGAGCCCTCTCAAAGTCTTTGCTTCATAAATCCTAGGAGAATGTTCTTGAATTACGGTTCGTAAAAATTCAGCCCCGTAAAGTGGATATGTTTTGCTCTCATTGAGCATAAACATAATTAATTTCAGTTGCTTCTCTGAAGCATCTACCAGGCATGGCCATCACAGTGGATGCTTCCAGATTACAGATGTATCTGTAACTGCAGCCTGGTCTCTCTTCCACAGGTACTGATAACAGCCTCTTGATTTGAGGACTTTTCTATTTTCATTCTGTTGGGCACCCTTGGTTTCCCCACAGGGCAAGATGCGTCGGATCTGGAATTTGTGGAGACCCCTGTAAAATGCTAGTACCTGGAATTTTTTCTCTTAGATTCCGAGCTAATGAGATAATTGGGGCATTTTCATAAAATATCTAGAGCAACACATGGTAGCATATGCTAATTACTGAATGAAAAATGAGGAGAGCAAGCCCTATAGACGTTGAACATGTTTTTTCAAGCCAACTTTTCCATCAGGCTTAAGAAGGAATCAATGTGCTACTAAGATTAGTACTTAATGTTCACTAATAGATGTTCTACTTCTTGGCTTTCCACTGGAACTGCAGTTCAGATGTCTCTGTGTCATCAGTTAAGAACTTCAGGCTTAGGCTTCAAAATCTTTGCCCAAGGACTGCCTGAGACTAGGAGATCCATAATCTTCGCTGTGTAAACTTCTCCTAGTGTCCAATCTTTGTACATTAGTATAGTTGATCAATTATGAGTTACACTAATCAAGGGATACCTTAGACACAGTGTTTTATTTATTTATTTATTTAAATACACTCTTCAAGACCGAAGAGGGGAGGGGATTTGAAAATAGCCAAATCATTTTAATGCATAGGAACAGGCACTGAAAGTTTGAGCTGCCCAGAATAATTTTAGAGATGTGGCTACTTATTCTAGTGCTTTGATAATTACTCTTGTGTCCTACAGGCTTCTAAAGAACTTTACAACAGTGTTTTCCAGTTTATGTTGGGTGACGAGCATAAATCTGTGACTGTATAAAAGCTTAGTCATTTCATGAATTCCTGTCCCTTATCTATAAGCCGAGAAGGAGGGTGCCGAAAAGTAGGTGGAGTAGACTGTAGGCTGCAACTCAAACATTTCCATGTTCTTCTATTATGATTATTATCATTATTATTAATTTTCTTTTCTTCTTCATGCTGCCTTGTCTAAGATCCTCTTTGTTCTTAGAGACAATTCCTCAACTATTGAAGAGCCATGATCAACACATAAACAATAGGCTGCCTGGAAAAAAACAAACGCAGAGGACAGTGTTTCCAAGTCTGTCTTCAAAGGTGTCTTCTCTGTGGTTTTGTATAAAGACCCTTCCTCATGTGTCCCTATCAGTGCCTGGGTGTGCTTGGGTACCCATTGAATCAACCCGTTGAGTTTTTGCTCATCTAAAAGGAGTAACTTGGAGATATTTAGACAACAGAGTTACATGTATAGCAAGATAGAAGATACCTCTGTACATTGTGTAAGGTTAATGAAAGGCACACTCATCCATCACCTCTAAGATCAGAGGCTACTAGAGAAAGGGAAGGAAGATTTATTGATCCAATATTTTCATTGAGAGTTAATATTTTTAATAATTTTATTTGTTTTATGTGATTTTATGGTGAGTTCAGTTAAGAAATATCTTTCTGATGTCAACGCATCTAGAAAATTCATTCCAAAAATTACATAATTTTTGGTCAGACATGATTGTTGGTAATATGTAGAAATATCTAGTTGATTGTTTTTCTCTTTTCTTTTTCATTTTCATTTAGCATAACGTAGACCTACCATTGGAAATGAGACACTTCTTTGCTTAAGGGCTTAATGAAGTAATACTTTTGGCTTTATTAATAATAACATCTTGATATTTATGACACTTTTTAATTTATGAAATCCTTTAGGACAAAATACTCATCAGAAATGTGTTTTAATTTGAACCTTGTCTAGGATAATCATCTTACAGGTAGTTCGTTTTTTTTAAACTGGGCTGGTCTAAGATAGTCATATTTATTGGTGATTTTCCAGGAAAGACTGTTTTCTAATACCTGTGTGTCACAGGGAAGACCCGGAGAAGTCATTTCTTGGTAGCAATATTGTTAAGTTTCATGTGTGTGTGTTTTCTTAAATCACAAATGAATTTTAGACAGTGCCTTTCTCTCCACAGAAGTAAACACATTTAAAGTAATTTATAACCCTTGCGGTCTGATTTTAAACTACTAGACAGCTGGTATTTTAAAGCATCTCCCTAATTGGTTATTTTGGAATAAAATACTCAGGTTTGCTGAAAACAGACCATCACCAACAAAAATACCGAGCACCACACACAATGCCGAGCCATTTTTCTTGCAGGTATTTTCAGGGTGTTTTGTGCCACCCTGCACCACCTCTCGAGTGGCATGGGTCAGATCTATGAGGTCAACAGCTGTGGCAACAGGGACCCTTCTGAGCAGCCCTACGGGATGATAAGAACCTTTTACATCGCCGCTGAAGAGGTAGAATGGGATTATGCCCCTAACAAAAACTGGGAGTTCGAAAAGCAGCACTTGGACGCAAGAGGGGAAAGGTACCACAGGCGCCGCCGCCACGGCTCTTCGGTGGGATCGCGCATGCTCTGTACGCCTTTAGCAAGTGTGGCTCCCTACAAATGTTCTGGTTGTGTCTGTACAGTTCCGGCAGGCAGAGACTTTTGAGGCCATTGCCTTGCAAGAGACCAGGGATTGGGGTAGGAAGAACAGGTCTCTCTGCTACGCCCTGCGCCCAGAAAGTCTGCAAGACTGGCCCTCCCTTAACAGTGCTGTTAGCCAGTGGGGCATGCCCGAGACGCAGAAGCAGTCAGGCCGCCAGCAGGCTTGTGAGCATTGCTCCTCTAGGGCGCTAAACCCAGAGTCCTGGAACCAAGTTCCCCGGGGTGCACTGGAATGGAGTGAAGGGAGAAGGCAGGCGCAGACCACAGACCTCCTCCCCCAGGGATAATCCCCTCCCTCCACAGCAACCCATTGCCTGGTATTACTGTTCTGATACGCAGATAAGGAAACTTGGGTGCAAAGAGTTAAGGCACCCAACTAGCCATTGGCAGAGGGGAACTGAACATAGATTTTCTGAAAGACAAATCTGCGTTCTCTCCAGCACACTACCTTGTCCCTGCTGCCCCAGTTCCTCTTTGTTCCTTATTGCCACCTACTCCCAGCCCTGCCACCGTACTCCCCTCCCCACACCTCATAGAAATTCTCCGTGGCTGTGATACAAACACTACTTGCTGCTGCTCCTATCTTAACACATTTGTTTATTTTCTTATTTATTGGCCTTTGCTTTGAGAGGCCATACTTACGGAAAAGAGAGTGTAATGGTTCTATCTTCTGGATATATTCAAAGTAATTTATTTTTTATTTTATTTTTTAAAGATTTCCCTCAAGAACAGGAGAATTTTAAATCCATTCAATTACTCACTAACCTATTTGTTAAACCAAACACCTCTATTCTACAAAACTAGTGCTGCCAATATAAGCTAAAGACTGGTGCTGGTGCAGTGGAAAATGAAATGAATTCCAATTTGGCCTTTTCTGAAATGATTATTTCACTAAAAGGCTACTATAATTAAAGAAATAATTACATAATAATTTTGTCATGTGTACAATCTTAGCCCATGAGTATATAAAAATATAGCCTTTATGATTTTCTTACAACTAATATTAACTCCTACTTTAAGTCTCTATCCCAAGGGACTAGCAGGAAGGTCTCGCTTCAGTCTTCTGGGACTTGCTTCCTAGTGACATACAGAGATGAAAGGTGCTGGGGGGGAAAGGGGTGTAATAGCATAATTACACCTTCCCCTGTCACTCTGATTCTTGCCCATGGACAGATGAAAGCAAAGTGGGATAAGGACATATTCACATATTCAAAGTACAAGAAATGCCATAGATAACAATTCAATACAGAATTGAAATGGCAGTTCTCCCAGGGCACATCTGAGACATGTCTGTAGATATGAGCCCAGTGACATGTACCCCTTCTGCACCCCAGTTTCTATGCCTCTGCCCTTTGTCCCATCGTAATAGTAGGAGCCCATCTGGTTTTGAACCACTTGTGGGTACAGGCTATCCCTTAGACATTTATTGTCTTAGTTGGCACAGGCCTTCTGCCCCACCTTGGGATCTAGAAGTCTTTCTTTGGGGCTTCCTAAGAACATGCTAGGAAGGCCTCAGCATCTCAGAAAGCCAACAAACAGGCCCATCGGTACAATGTCTGGGGGAAGTTTGTGCAGTGGGAAGAAATCTGAAAACAGAAATTAAGTTGTATTCCTAGTACTCCTGAGCTTGTAGACTGATACGTGTGTGATTTAACCATCCTGAGATTCTCCACAATAAACCACTGCCTATTGAGCAGCCACTGTGGACCAGGCATTCTGCTAGGGTTTTTACAAACCTTATCTGACATAACCCTTACAACACACTTGACCTACTCCATCAGCTTTTGCTCAGCATCTCTTGCACCATTCTCACAAGATGATGAAAAAGCAAGTGCTTACATAGTACTAAACACAGTCCTGACACGTGCTTTACAGAGATTAACCCACATGACCCTGACCTCAACTCCATGAGGTAGAATTATTATCAGCCTGTTTTGCAGTGGAGAAAGCTGGGAAACAGTGGAATGTGGCTCTAGGTACTGCACTGGTCACTACCACGTGTAACTGGTACTCCTGAAAAATGAAAGTAGAAGAAAAGTTCTCTTCACTTGGAAATCATACAGTGTAGGGTAGAAGTGTACATGCATTTATTAAATGTCTACTATGTGCTAGGCATTGTGCAGTGTGCTGGTAACAAGGTCCTTCCCCAGACAGAATTCCTGGTCCATGGTAAGACTTTAGAACAAGTATATGGAGTGAGGCAGCCACTATAAGAGGAGAAGGGTAGAGTGCAGCAGGAGATACAGCAGAAGCACACAGCCCTGTCTTGGAGAAAGGTAGAGAGAAGGTTGGTAGTCAGGGAGGGCTTCTGGGAGGAAGTAGTCTTTGAGTTGGGACATGAAGAGTAGTTCATTAGAAGAGGAAGGAAGCATGTTTGTAGCAGAGGGAACAACCTGTGTAAAGGTCTGGAGGTGAGGGAGAGCACATCACATTCAAGAGAGTGAATATTTAGAATGACCACAGCATAGAGTGTAGGGGGCCAGTGATGGGAAGTGAGGCTCAGGAGGTGGCAAAGGCAGATAGTGAGGGAGCTTGAGAGCCAAATTGAGGTGTTTGGCAGGGGGAAGTCATAAAAAGGCTTAAAATCAATGTGGTTAAATGTATAGCTTAGGATCCCTCTGCCTGCAGTGTGGAGAATAGAGGGTAAGGAGGAGTACAGGCGGCAGGGAGAATGTTTAGGAACAATTCCACCCAACACAGGTAAGTAATGCAAGTGGCTGAGATGAGAATGCAAGCTCCCTCAATGGAAGGAGATGGAAGGGGGTGACTTTCACTGTATTTTAGAGATCAATTAATAGATTTTAAAAATCTGTCTCTTGTGATGCTCTGCCTTGGTAACAGATGAAATGTTCTATACATGTAGAGTACGTGTACAGTCTATTCTCATTATTTGTAGATTCTGCTTTTGCAAATTTGTCTACTTGTTAAAATTTATTTTTAACACGGAAATCAATTCCTATGACATTTTTGTGGTCATTTGCAGGTACATGTAGAGTGGCAAAAAATTTACATTGCCTGATAAACACATTTTTAGCTGAGGTCAAACAAGGAGTCTCTCTGCCTTCTTGTTTCAGCTCTCATACTGTAAACAAATGTCCTTGTTTTCACACTATTTATTGCCATGGTTTTTGCACTTGTGTGCTTTTTGTTGGTACTTTCACTGTTTAAAATGTCCCCCTAAGCAGAGTGCTGAAGCAGTGTCCTGAGTGCAAGAAGCCTCTGATGTGCCTTATACATGTTAGAGGGGCTTTGTTCATGTATAAGTTATAGTGCTGAGCTCAGTGTTAATGAGCTCAACAGTGTTAATGTTATTGAGCTCAGCGATATATATTAAAGTGTCTTTAAAAAGGAGCAGAAATAAAACAAGGTTATATATTGATCTGTTGATGAAAATATTGTAACCAGAGGTTTGCTGGGACCTAACCCTGTATTTACCCTAGGAACAATGGTTCAGCCTTTATTAATTCAGTTATCACAATGACTTTGTAGAACATAACTGTGGTGAATAACGAAGTATCAATTGTATCTGTCTATATTTGTATATGGGTGTATGCACAATACATGACTACAGTCCTTGATATCTTTCAAAGTGGAAACAGAAAGGTGCATATGAAATCTGGAGAAACTGAGGGTGGTTGAGGGTGTGTGTGTGTGCGTGTGTCATGACACACCCTTGCAGATGCATGTGTGTGAGGTTAGTTGGTCCCAGAAAAGAGGCACAACCTCAAAGGGTCCTTAGGAGTCTCTAAGGTTGGCCCTACTCAGAGCCTAGCAGAAGATTGCAACAGTGATTTCCAAGGGCGGGCCATGGGCTGCTGCTGGGCTGCCCATATCAGAACTCCAGGAGCTTTAAAGTGCAGATTTGTGGCCTCATTTTCAGAAAATCTGGTGCAAAAGGCCAGCTCCCCAGGGAGCGCTTGATCACAGCCAGGTTTGGGGAGCACTTCTCCAGTGTACTTCTGAATCACTTAGAAGCACTCAAAGCTTTTCTGCTTTCTGACAACTTTAATTTCTGATGCTTCTGATTTGCAGACATGGAGATATATTTATGAACCACACTGAAAATTGGATCGGCTCTCAGTACAAGAAGGTGGTTTACAGGGAATACACGGATGGAGAATTTGTGGAGATCAAAGCCCGAGCACCACGAGAGGAGCACTTAGAACTCCTGGGTATGGCACACATTTCAGGCATACACTGTCAGCCCCAAGCATGTGCATGCACACACACTTCCATCCCTTCTCAGGCACAAGTCTAACATGTGTTCTGTTAGACTTGTAAAGAAACAGAGTAGCTTGACTGCATTCATCCAAGTGCTATATCTTCCTGTTCTACCATTAACAGGGAGAGTGCTAAGTGCTCAACTCATAAAAAAAATAGTCTTAATAATTGACTACCAGATAACACACAAACAGGAATCCATGACATCAGGGCAGTCTAACTGGTGTCTGATACCCTAAAGCTTCTTTCCAACCCCTCTACTGAGCCAGGAAATTTTAATTTGAAATAGTTTGCTTTCTCAGAACAGCAGGCAAAGTGTTTGCATAACTTCTGAAGGTCGTTGGTTATCCATGCACAGTGCGATTGCAACACACCATAAAAGTATTTATGACAAAGAGGAGCCCCTATGTGAGATGGGGCCAAGGGAGAAAGATCTGGCTTTCTCCACTGAAAGGTCCCTCCCAGTTCAGGAGGCCCTGATTCATGGCCTTCTCAGAACCTGAGCTTCCAGACCTGGCGATCAGATAAGCTCTTCCTGCTTTCCTTCTCCACTGTTCTTCATGGCAAGTCACAAGCTCTGACCCCATCTTGGGGATAAGACCTTAAAGCAGAGGGCAAATCTAAGGGACTTTTGGAAATCTTGTTCTACTTTTGAATGCACAAGGTAACTTACATAACCAGTGTGGCTTACACAGTGCTTTCCAATATTAGAATAAGGCCCTACAACCCCTAGCTTGATAAATTATTAACTTAAATGCTCTATCCATTTAATGGATGTGGAGGTGTAGTAGATTCCACACCTCCACAGTCTACTAACATTCACAGATAAGCTTGTCTCATCAAATGAGCGAGTCAGCCCTGATGAGCTGTGATGTTGACAGAGCTTTAAAGACAAGGTGCAGGTTCTGCTGAGGTGCTGGTTCTGCTGAGGAGCTGGTTCTGCTGAGGGGTTTGAAGTGTGCCTCTAAGGCTCTTTGATTTGGTTCTTCACAAAACAAATGAGTTGACTTTTTGAGAGGCAACCCCATCAGCACTTCAGCCAGAGGAATGTGAGGCCTATCTACTCATTTTCTGCAGCGCAGGGAGAGGCTTGGGCTCCTCAAACTGGGCACATGGAAGTTACACCTCAGTTCATTACTATTCCGTGACAGCAACCTCTCACACTTTTAATCAGTAGCCATTTGCTCTTACTCACCAGTACATCAAGGCATGTGCAATTTAGGTGGTAATAAGTACACAAATAATGATTTAAAATATGCAAACATAGGCACTTGTTTGTAGCTATACCCAAATGCACTATTTAAGAACATGCAAAGCATTTTCTTTTTCCTTTTTTTTTTTTTAGCCCAGACCACTTGCCTTCAGATTTTCTTTTCTAGCTTTGTCATTAAGGGGAAAATATGAGTGCTTTTTAGAATTTCCTGATCCATGTTAAATATTTTAAGAAAATTTTATTTATTTATTTTAATTTAATGTATTTATATTTTAAGAATATTTTAAGAAATTGAGAAGAAATTGAAAATAATAACAGTCCAACAAATGTTAGATTTATATATACCTTTCTCAGAAAAGCAATTAAAACCATGGTGTGAATCAGCAAGGAATGTATAGGTGTGAGCAGACCACCAACTGTGGGGTATATCTCCCTGTGAATGTAGAATGTACCAAATACTCAAGAGAGACCCACAGGGATCAGGCACTTCTGAAATGGGAGTCTACTCACCATGAAGCAGTGCATAAGTCATGCTGCCACAGGCCCTCTCAGCTGGGTGTGGGCTCATCTCCATTGGCACACAGCCTGGTTGCTTCTAACAGAAATGCACACACCAGAGGAGCTGAAGAGTGCTTGTCTTCTTGGGATCATTGTAGTGATCCCAGCGTCAGCTACTTAAGAGTCTGGATCAGTTCCACTTGCCTGAAGACTGTTTTCCTTTTTCCTCTTTGCTGTGTGCAAATAAATCTGCTTTGCATTATTAAAATATACATATATATTTGTTTACCTTGGGTAAATAATTGTTTACTCTGTAAACATTGTAAATTGTTAAACTCTGTTGAGAGTTAGATGTGTATTCATGAAGTCACTGTTAATCATAAATTAATACATAATGATTTTATTTCACTCTGATCTTTCAAATTCCCTTTATACACATTATTTCATTGGATCTTCATTATTATTGTCATCCATTTACCAGATAATGAACAATTTCAGACTTATCAAAGGTTATACACAAGGGGATTACAACTGAAAGTCACCATATCATGTGGATATGGCTTTTCCTGGAGACGATTTCTCAGTAGTAAAAAGTTAAGCATTTTCTGAGTACTTACGGTGTTTCAATGCACTGAAGTAAGCACTTTACATACATTATCTTATTCAATCCTTATTATAATCCTATGCGAAAGTTATTATTGAATCAATGTTACAGATGAGGAAACTGAAACTTAGACAGATTACATCACTTACCTAAGGCCTCTCTAATAAATGAAGGAGACAGAATTTAAACCCATTGCTAAAGACTACATGATATTTAATACTATACAATGTCGCTCTCTAAAGTGAAGTAGATTTATATATATCTTTCTCAGAAAAGCAACTAAAGCCTAACTATTTTATTTGGTTAATTACTGCCTGTACTTAAATTACGTCAATGTTGAAAGAGCAAATAATAATGCACACAGGCCTGTGTTTTGCCTTTAGGCCCAATGATTCATGCCGAGGTGGGTGACACCATCCTGATCGTATTTAAGAACAAAGCCAGTAGGCCCTACTCCATCTCAGCCCAAGGTGTGGAGGAGATGGATAGTGGAAAGCAATTACAAGTGCCCATGACAAAACCAGGTAAGTTGCGTTAGAGGCCTGCTCCAACTTGAAGAGGAACACTGGAGTCAACTCTTTTCTGATTTCGGAGGGGTCTTAAGGAGCTCAACTTCATGTCAATGTGTTTTAGCCATCATCTAGTCACTCTGGTATAAGATCATCATTCATCCAATGGCCGAATGTTTATAGAATTTCCAGGGCTCCATTAGGGACCCCATTATCAACATCCTCCACCAGAGTAGCACATTTGTTGTAATTAATGAACCTACATTGACACATCACTATCCCCTAAAGCGCATAATTTACATCAGGGTTCACTCTTGGTGTGCACATTCTAAGGGTTTTGATAAATGCACAACAGCAAGTATGCACCATTGTAGTCCTATAAAGAATAGTTTCAATGCCCTAAAAATTCTCTGTGCTCTGGTGTTTATTCTTTCTTCTCCCTTAACCCCTGGCAACCACTGATCTTCTTACTGCCTTCATAGTTTTCCTTTTTCCAGAATATCATACAGTTGGAATTTTATAATATGTAGCATTTTCAGATTGGCTTCTTTCACTCAGTAATATATGTTTCTTTCATGTTATTTCATGGCTTGATAGCTCATTTCATTCTAGTATTGAATAATATTCCATTGTATAAATTTACCACAGTATATCCACCTGCTTATCAAAAGACATATTGTTTGCTTCCAAGTTTTGGCAATTATGAATAAAGCTGCTATACATATCTGTGTGCAGGTTTTTGCAAGGACATACGTTTTCAACTCCTTTGGGTAAACACTGAGGGCATAATTGCTGGATCATATGCAAAAGTATGTGTAGTTTTGTAAAAATCCACCAAACTATCTTCAAAAGTAGCTATACCATTTTGCGTTAAATGAGAGTTCCTTTGATTATGCTCAGGGACAGAATGATAAATAAATAAATAAATAAGTTCCTGTTGCTCCATATCCTTGCCAGTACTTGGCGTTTTGGATTTTGGCCATTTTAACAGGTATCACATCTTTGTTTTAATTTGCAATACCTTAATGATATGTAAGGTTGAACATCTTTTCACATGCTTACTTGCCATCTGTATGTCTTCCCATCTGTATGTCTTTCACAGGACAGAATTTTTTAGTTTTAATGAAGTACAGCTTATTGGGTTTTTTTTTTCATGGATCATGACTTTGGTGTTTTATCTAGGAAGTCATTGCCATATTCAAAGTCATCTGGATTTTATCTTCTGTTATCTTCTAGGACTTTTACAGTTTTGCATTTTCATTTAGGTCTATGATCCATTTTGAGTTAATTTCTAGATTCATTTTTTTCCATGTGGATGTCCAGTTGTTTCAGCATCATTTGTTGAACAGTCTATCTTTCCTCCATTGGATTACCTTTGTTCTTTTGTCAAAGATCAGTTGATGATATTTATGTGGTTCTATTTCTAGGCTCATAATTCTGCTCCATTGGTCTATTTGTATATTCTTTTATCAATACCACCCTGTCTTGATTACTGTAGCTTTACAGAAAGTCTTAAAGTTTGGTAGTCCCAGGCCTTCAACTTTGTTCTTCAATATTCAGTTGGCTATTCTGTCTTTTGCTTCACCATATAAACTTTAGAATCAGTTTGTTGATATTCACAAAACACTTACCGGGATTTTGACTGGGATTGAATTGGATCTATAGATCAAGTTGAAAAGAACTGACATCTTGATAATACTGGCTCTTCTGATTGATGATCACAGAACATCTCTCCATTTGTTTAGTTCTTCTTTTACGTCTTTTATTATAGTTTGATAGTTTTCCTCATATTATTTTAGATTTGTACCTAAGTATTTCACTTTTTGAGGTGCTAATATAAGTGGCAATGTGTTTTTAATTTCAAATTTTGATTGATTATGTTGATATATAGGAAAGCAATTGAGTTTGGGTATTACCCTTGTACTCTGCAATCTTGATATAATTGTTTGTTAATTCCAGGAGGGGTTTTTGGTCAGTTCTTTCAGATTTTCTACATAGACAATCATTTCATCTTCAAAAAAAGATGATTGACTTCTTCCTTCTCAATATGCGTACATTTTATTTCCTATTATTGTCTTATTGCATCAGCTAGGACTTCAGTAAAATGTTGAAATGCAGTGGTGAGAGGAGATCTTTGCCTTGTTCCTTTCCTGATCTTAGCAGGAAAACTACAGGTTTCTAATCATTCAGTGTGATGTTAGCAACAGGATTTTTGTAGGTGTTCTTCATTAAGTTAAAAAAATTTTTTTCTTCCTAGTTTGCTTAGAGTTTTTTTTTTTAATCATGAGTAGGTGTTAGATTTTGTCAAATATGTTTCCTGCATCTATAGATAGCATTATATAATTTTTTTATCCTGTTGATGCGATATATTACATCAATTGATTTTCAAATATTATCTTATTCTTATATAGCTAGGATAAATCCTGTTTGGTTGCAATATATACTTCTTTTTGTACATGGTTGTATTCAATTTACTAACAGTTTGTTGAGGATTTTTGCATCTATGTTTGTAAGTGATATTGGTCTATACTCTTCTTTTCTTCTAATGTTTTTTTCTGGTTTTAGTCTTAGGGTAATCTTGGCCTCATAGAATGACTTAGAAGTATTCTGCTTCTATCTTCTGAAAAAGCTCATGAAGCACTGGTATAATTTCTTTTGTAAAGTTTTGGTACACTTCACCAGTGAACTTGTCTAGGGCTGGTGCTTTCTGTTTTAGAAGGTTATTATTTATTTATTAATTGCTTTAATAGATATAGGTCTATTTAGATTGTCTCTTTTTTCTTGTGTGTGTTTTGGCAGATTGTATCTTCAAGAAATCAGTCCATTTCATCGAGATTATCAAATTTGTGGCCAGAGAGCTGTTCATAATGTTCTTTTATTATCTTTTTTTGTCCATCAGATCTGTAGTGATGTACTCTCTTTCATTTATGATATTAGTAATTTCTATCCTCTCTCCTCCTCCTGCTTTTTCTTCTCCTCTTCCTCCTTCCCTTCTCTTCTTCTTCTCCTTCTTCTTTTCTTCTCCTTCTTCCTCCTTCTCCTCTTCCTCTTCTCCTCCTTTTCCTCTTCACCTCTTCTCCTCCTTCTCCTCCTCTTCTCCTCCTTCTCCTCCTCCTCCTCCTCCTCTTCTCCTCCTTCACCACTACTACTGCTTCTTCTTCCTCTTCCTCTTCTTCTTTCTCTCTTTCTCCTTCTTCTTCTCTCTCTTTTTTTTTTTTTGAAACAGAGTCTTGCTCTGTTGTCCAGGCTGAAGTGCAGTGGTGCGATCATGGCTCACCACAGCCTCAACCTCCTACTCAAGCAATTCTCCCACCTCAGCCTCCCAAGTAGCTGGGATTACAAGTATATGGCACCACTCCTGGCTAATTTTTGTAGTTATGTAGAGATGGGGGACTCCCTATGCTGCCCAGGCTGGTACTGTGCCTTTTCTACATTTAGATATATGAGTACTTACCATCATATTATAATGGTATATAGCATTTAGTAGAGTAATCTATTGAACAGGTTTGTAGCATAGGAGCAATAGGCTGTACCATATATTCTAGGTGTGTAGCACACTATACCATCTAGGTCTAAGGACACACTATGATGTTTACAAGACCTGAAATCACCTAACTATGCATTTCTCAGAAGGTCTTCCTATCCTTAGGCAACTCATGACTATTACCCCTGCTTTTCTTTTCATTACTGTTAGTATAATATGTTTTTGTTTTTCTCCATGCCTTTATTATTAATATACATGTGTTTTTATATTTAAAGTGAGTTTCTTGTCAACAATATATAGTTGGGTCTTGTTTTTTAATCCACTCTGATGGTCTTTTTCTTTCAATTGGTGTCTTTAGATTATGGAAGTTTAAGGTGACTATTGATATAGTTGGATTAAAATCTAACGTATTTGTTATTATTTTCTATTTGTTGTCCTTGTTCTTTGTTCCTATTTTTGTCTTCTACACTTCTCCTTCCCTCTGTGGTTTTAATTGAGCATTTTGATTCTATTTTCTCTCTTTCCTTAGTATATTAATCATAGTTATTTTTAAAACTTTTTAAATTAGTTCCCCTAGACTTTGAAATATACATTTATAATGAATCCATGTCCACTTAAAAATAACACAATATCTCCTCTCAGGTAGCACAAGTTACTTACATTGAAATTTTCCTTCTATCTCCCTCTTTTCTTTTGTGTATGTGTGTATGTGTTTATATATATACATGTATGAACATATCATTTGTATTATTAGTTTGAATAAAGGTTTTCTGTTAGATCAATTAAGAATAAGAAAAAAATGTATACTTCAGAATTTCTTTTTTTTTAAAATATACTTCAAAATTTCTAAGAGCAGATTTTACATGGTCTTACCACAAAAGATGATAAATATGTGAGGTGATGGATATATTAACTTGATTTAATCATCCCACAGTGTATATATCAATATATCACATTGTATACCCCAAATATATACCATAATTATTTTTTTATAGACAGCCACAGGAGATGCATAGATATTGTGCCTGCTTATGAAAGCTCATACATTTTTATTTTATTGTTCTTGCAGTAGCTTCCACTTATCATGGTTTTGCCTTCCTTGGTTTCAGTTACTTGAATCAACCTTGGCCTGAAAATACTAAGAAATTTTGAGATAACTTCCGTTAGAGACTATGAAAAGATATTTTGAGAGTGAGAAAGATAAAACGCTACATTCACATAGCTTTTATTATAGTATGCTGTTATACTTGTCATATTTTATTATTAGTAATTATTGTCAATTTCTTACTGTGCCTAATTTATAAATTAATTATAGGTTTGCATGTATAGGAAAACACATAGTATATATAGGAATGGCACTGTCTGTGGTTTAAAGCATCTACTGGGGGTCTTAGAATGTATCCCTCCTGGATAAAGGGGGACTACTATAGTAAACACAAAGTTACACATAGAAATTAACACATTAACTGCCTTCAAAATGAAACATTATCCTGTGTATTTGATTTCGTTACTTAATTTAATCCTCACAACAATTTGCAAACTATAATGACCAACTCACTTTACAGATAAGGATACTAAAGGTCAACGAAGTTAAGTAGCTTGCCAAATGTAGGATAAATAGAAAGTCATAGGGTTGAGGCTTGGAACTAGGTCTCTCTGATTCTGGTTCTTACCAGATCTCACCTGCCCACTTGAGAAGCTTTTAGAAAACACTGGCACCAGAGTCCTAGATCCCAGACTCTCTGATTTCAGTGGTCTGGGGTGAGGCCTGAGCAGCAAGAGCTTACAAAGCTCCCTGGTGACTATCATAAGAAGCCAAGGCAGAGGTCCTTGAGAACTAAGGTGTGCTCAAAGGCAGCTCTTGGGAAGGAGATAAACATTTAAGGAGAAAAACAGTGAGGTATAAAATGTTTTTATTTCCTGAATACATACCAGTTGGCAATAGAAAAAGGCAAACTAGAGGCTAGAGCCTGAAATGACAAATCTGCCATTTCATTTTGAAATAGTAGAAATCAAGATGGGAGTTTAATAAGAACATGTGTAATGAGTGGGTAATTCTCTCCAGCAATAAACATTAGTGAAAACATATAAAGACCTGCTTGTATTTCTTCAGATAAATCATCTGACTCACAGGTAATTCTAATAAATTTTTTTCCATTTCATTTATTTCAGGAGAAGTAAAAACTTATAGATGGAATATCCCTAAAAGATCTGGTCCAGGGCCTTCTGATCCCAATTGTATTCCATGGGTTTACTATTCAACAGTAAACTTTGTGAAGGTAAGGGGGAGAGAGCAACCAAAAGGCTTAAAATAATCTGGATGAAAATTGATTACTCAGGTCATCACAACTTGAGTTGGTATATGTGAAAGTGTGTCATGATTTAGAGCAAGGGTCTCATACTATGGCCATCTACCAAATCTAGCCATGCTGAATTTACATTTACATTGTCAATGGTTGACTTGAGTAGCTGCAACAGAGACTGTATGACCCACAAAGTCAAAGATATTTACCATCTGGTGCTTTCCAAAAGAAAAAAAAGTTTGTTGACCCTTGACTTAAAGTATATTGGCTAAAAACAAGCAAAATCTCAACGTTTCAATTACCAAATTTAGAACTGAAAAAGACAAAAGGTTTCAAGCAAAAGAGGATATATAAATATATAACAATAAAATAACTTAGAATACAAGTTATTTGATTTATGGTTTTGGACGTGTGAAACTGTTCATTTTAAATGCATTACCAGGGCTACTAGGGCTCAGGAAAAGAAAGTTCACTCTAAACATAGTAACTGAAACTATGAAACTATTTGAATGATAAATGATCTAACTTTGAAATAAAAGGGAAAGATTCAGTATTGAATCTGAGCCAGATATGCGTATGTAAAACAACCACAGTCTTAATTATATACCATAAACCAAAGTCCAATCTAAAGTTGTTATCTGATGTAAAATGTAAGCATTGCCTATTAAAGAAAAAAAATGGGAAGGATTATCTTAACCTTCCTCTTAGACATTAGATGGCTTGTATTAACGTCCTTGAGTTGCATTAGACAGTTCTAGAGTTCAGGAGATAGGTATACAAGGCACTTGAATAAATAAACTTACATATGAGAATTATGGGAAAATCCATATTTATTTTATGCATCACAACAAATATTTATTGAGCATTTGTGATGTGCAAATGACCCCACCAAATACTATGAGAGATGCAGCTACTCTTGTCTTGAAGAAACTTATAACTTTGTAGGGAAAATAATACATGTCCACACTTGTAACTGTACAGTTCTGAATCTGGTGAATTCTATAGAAGTGACAGGCTAACTAAAGTACTACAGAAGGCTTTGGAAGGAGAATCTAGGAAGAAAGAGCATTATGAGCAAAGCTGAAATTAGGAAAGAAGAGGGAGTGTTTGGGGCATGTTGAAAGTCCCATTTTGCTATTGTATAGGGTTCAGTAGGAAATTGAGGGGTAGCCTAAGCCAGAAAAGTTCATTAAGGGGGCACAAAGATTGGCTCACGGACCTGCGAGGATTTGTATTTAATTCTGCAGGCCATGGAGAATCACTGAAGACTTCTAGATATGAGAGTATAAAGATTAATGTGATGGTAGTCAACAGGACGGACCGGAGGTGGGGTGAATCAGAGCTGAGGGAGGAATCAATTTCTAGTCCAGGGTGAGGTATTATGACTCTACACTAGAATGGTGGCAGGTGGAATGAAATGTTATTAAATTACTTAATGGCTTTTTAAACTCAGTTTATTTATCTTCCAGGATACGTATAGTGGCTTGATGGGTCCTCTGATTACATGCCGAGAAGGAGTATTGAATGAAAAGGGAAGAAGAAGTGATGTTGATTATGAATTTGCTCTCTTGTTTTTGGTATTTAATGAGAATGAATCCTGGTATCTAGATGACAATATTAAGAAGTATCTCAACAAAGATCCACGAAATTTTAAGTGCACTGATGATTTTGAGGAAAGCAACAGAATGCATGGTATACCCGAAGTTTAAAAAGAAGCCTATGTTGAGATAAGGTCATAGGAATTCCTGTAAATGTAGGATGCTCCCAGCATCCTTCTCTGAGCCTTTTCCCCTTCCCAGGGGCACCTGGACTGAAGGAAGTCCTCTAACGCTTTCCTTCAGACTGAACCAGCCTAGCCACTGGTTGGCTGGCAACAAAGTTATTGAGGCTTTGAACCAACTTGTTGGGGCTTGTATTTCTGAATGCTGGGATCTCTAAACTCTAAGACTGTGAAGTAATACTTTAAAAACAAATCATTGCTTATTGTCATATTTTTGTAAGAATATGCCATACTTCTATTTGATCAAATTTAAAGGCCAGATTTAATCGTTTCTGGGATATGAAGCAAAATCATCAAATTTCTGTTTTAATGTATCTATGCTACTTAATTCTATATAATTTAAGGTAGTTTTTGGTGGGAGTAATGTGTTCTAACTGACACATCCACAGTTTCTCACCAGAGCTATTTTGGAGCAAAATTGCACAAAAAGGCCTTGTCCAAGGTCACAAAGCTAGTTGTTAATATAGACTAGAATATAGTAGCCTGATTTCCTGTTCAGCTACTCTTTCCACTACCAATTTTGCTTTCTTTGCCTAGAGATTTCTTAGTATGTGCTCCATTTTTAATGAATGCAGGTCATTTGGTTGTGCCATGATGCACAGAATAAAAAGTCAGTAGACTGCGGAGGAGTAGGAGTCACCATCATGTAAACTCAGTTTGCTTTGGTCATTGATAGGTCACGAGCTCAGCCCATGTGAAGCTCTCTTTTATTTTTGGAGATTCTCAACAAGTGAAATATTAAGAAAATAGCTTCTAATTCACTCCATTTTGATTTATATAAACTTTTTTATGCCTTAGTTTGCTCTCTGTAGAGTGGTATAAATCTGGCTACCTCTCCAATGAGCCTGTAATTCCCTTCATAAAGTGATTCTGCTGAATAAACAAAACACTGCCACCAAGAAGTGGCTTTAAAACTGCTATTTCTTTATTCTCACTCTCTTTATAGAAAGATTTCACAGTAATCTGAATTTTGAGTCTAGAATGGTGGGACCTTGCTAGGGGTGAGTGAGATTGTTACATGTTTACCAGACAGATGAAAGTATCAGTGACCTAAAGATCTTCTGGAAACATTTCAAAAATCAGCTTATCTTTTAACTAACCAAAGGTTATTTTCTTATCACCTTTTTAAAGCTATTAATGGAAAGATTTTTGGGAATCTCCACGGCCTCATAATGAATGAAGATACAATGACAAACTGGTATTTGTTAGGGATAGGAAGTGAAGTAGACATACATACCATCCATTTTCATGGTGAGAGCTTTCTTTTCAAAGTAAGTATAAGGAAAGTGCTTTGGGAAAGACTTTTTTTAATTAACAAATTCAATGTATCTCCATGGAAAATAAAAGTTACTTGGCAATAATGCTTTAAGGGGAGGTGAGAATGAAACAGAATAATGTGATTATACCTTTCTTTGGTAGATATTTCTTAATATGTATATGTATGTCATTGTGCTTATAAAAATCTCTCCAAGCTTCAGATGAGAGTTTTCTCATCAATTACCTGTGGATAACTCTGACCACTCTGGAATATGCTGTTAATATTGTATATGAAAGTACTGACAGCATTTGTCCCTTTTCCTCACCCTTTTTTCTTTCCCTTTCCTTCTCCCCACTTTTTTCTTTTTCTGTGTGATTAGCTAACAGAATAACTGTATCCAGTAAAGGAGCTATTTTAAATTCTGGCCTGAGCCATCAAACTTTATCTTGACTTTTGCCCTAGTGAGCTGTGCTGGACCGTGTGTGACCTTCAACCCTCTAGCATCAAGCTATACCATATGGGTGGTGCTCACTGTACAGCAGAACCACCTGGAGAACTATGTAAAAATCCACTTGCCAGGCCCCACCCCAGACCTGCTGAATCAGAATCTCCACGGATAAGGTCCAAATAGTCTGTTATCTCAAGTTCTCAGTGCTTTCTACAAGGAAGTGGAATAGAAAAGAACAATCACATTCAATGTGTGGGGAAAACTGGAATTGATCTTTTCTAGTTAGACATGAATAAATGGTAACTTTAATAAAACACTTAATATCCTTTCTCCTCTGTGTATTTCAACATTGTTTAGGACACCAAGTATTAGTCTGCTATGATTAGAGTTTCACATATTAAATGGCTATGCTGCTTTTCAGAATTCGGCTTTTTTAAACTCACATTTTAAAAATTATATTAAAAATTTATAAATTTTAATAAAATAGATAAAATAATAAAAGTTATACTTTAAAAATATAATTTACATTAAGTACAATTCACCCTAGTGTACAGTCCTCTATTGATAAAGACATACAGTAGTGTAACCAGTGGCAATCAAAATATAGAATACTTTTATTTCCCTCGCAAATTTCCCCATTGCACCCTCTAGTGTCAACTACTTCCCCATACTTGACACCTGGCAACCACTGTGTCTATAGTTTTGCCTTTTTTGAAAGGTTATGTGGAAATCATAGTTTGTAGCCTCTTGAATCTGGCTTGTTTCATTTAGCATAGGCATCCGAATTGCATCCATCTTGTTATGTGTATCACTGGTTTGTTTCATTTGATTGTTGAGTAGTATTCCATTGTAAGGATATAATGCAGTTCATTCATCCATTCTCCTGTTGAGGAACACTTATTTCCAAGGTTGTTTATTACAAATCAAGTCCTTACAAACATTTGTGCACATGTTTTTGTGTGAACATAAGTTTTCATTTTCCTTGAGAAAATACCTAGAAGTAGGATTGCTAAGCCATGTGATAAGTGTGTTTGATTTCATAAGAAACTGCCAAACTGTTTTCCAAAGAGGCAGTACCATTTTGCATTTCCAAAGAAATATATCAGAGCTCCATATGTTGCACATCCACAACATGCAGTTGGTATTTTTAGTTTTTATTTCATTTTTTTCCCTTAGGCATTCCCCCCTTGCAAGGTGATGTAGTGGTATCTAATTGTTTTTTATTTGCATTTTTCCAATGGCTAATGATATTGAGCATTTTTCATGTTTTATTTATAATCTGTCATCCGTAAATCTTTGGTGAATTGTCCACATTTTAAGCCCATTTAAAAAAATTAGATTACTTGTTTCCTTATCGTAGAGTTTGAAGGCTTTATATATTCTGGATAGAAATCCTTTTTCAGCGATGTGACTCACAAATATTTGCTTCTAGTTTGTGGCTTATCTTTTCATTCTCTTAACAGCTTTCAAATAGATGTTCTTAATTTTTGATGAAGTACAAATTTTCTTTTTTTTTTTTTCTTTTATAGATCATACTTTTGGTGTCATAGATAAGAAATGTTGGCCTTACTCAAGGTCACAAAAAGGTCTTTGTTTTCTTTTACAAGTGTTATAGTTTCAGGTTTTATATTTAGGGCTCTGAGACATTTTAATTTTCATGTGGTTCAAGATAGGAAATAAGGTTCATTTTTTGCATATGTATGTCCAAATGTTCCATTACCGCTCATTGAAAAGACTATCTTTCTACCTAATTGACTCTTCACTTTTGTCAAAATCATATTAACCATATATATGTGGGTGTATGTCTGGGCTCTCTATTCTGTTACACTGGTTTATAGCCTGCCCTTTCTTGAATGCCACAATGTCTTGATTACTTTAGTGTTATAATAAGTCTCAAAATCAGATGGTGTTTGTTTTAGCTGTTCTAGATGTTTGCCTTCCCATGTAAATTTTAGAAATAACTTGCTGATTTTGATTTTTAAAATCCTGTTGGGATTTTGATTGGTATTGCACTGACTCTATACAATGGATTGGACAGAACTAACATCACAATATTGAGGCTTTCAATCCATGAATATGGGTTATCTGTTTAGCTCTTCATTGATTTCTTTCATCAGCATTTTGTAGTTTTCAGTATACAGATCTTGCATATATTTTCTTAGATTTACGCCTAAGTATATAAGAGGCTTTGGTAATAGTGTAAATAGTAGTGTTTTTATTTCAATTTCTAGTTGTTTATTGCCAATATTTAGAAATATAATTGATTTTTTGCATATTGACCTTGCATCCTGCTTCTTTACTAAACTCACTTTAGTTCCAATAGTTTTCCTGTAGATTGTAGGGGGATTTTCTATGCAGACAATCATATTGTCTGTGAATAGACATGTCTTTATTTATTTTCAATCTGTATATCTTTTATTTCTTTTGTCTTATTGCACTGGCTAGGACCTGTAGTGCAATTTTGAATATCAGTGGTGAAAGTGGACATCCTCACTTTGTTCTTAATCTTACAAGGGGAGCATTTAGTCTTTCACTTTTTAACATAAAGTTGGCTGTAGCTTTTTTTGTGGATCCCATTATCAGGTTGAGGAAGTTTCCTTCTAAATTTGCTCAGAGTTTTGATCATCAACAAATGTTAAATTCTATCAAATGGTTTTTCTGCATCTATTGAGATTATCAGATGCTTTTTCTTCTTCAATCCATTGCTGAATTACATTTACTGATTTTGGAGTTTTTAAACACTTTTTCATTCCCAGGATAAACCTTACTTGGTCATGATGTATTTATTATTCCTTTTTGTAGAACTGATTTGCTAATATTTTGTTATGGGTTTTTGCATCTATGTTCATAAGGAGTATTGATTGTAGCTTTTTTTCTTTTTCTTGTAATGCATTTTTTTGGTTTTGGTATCACAGTAATGCTGGCTTCATAAAATGAGTTGGAATTGTTCTTTCCTCTTCTATTTTCTAGAACAATTTGTTTACCATTGGTATTATTTCTCCTTTAAATGTTTGGTAGAATTTACCAGTAAAGCCATCTAGAGTTTAATTTGTTAGAATGTCTTGAAGCAATTTCATTTTCTTTAATAGATATAGTGCTATTCCGGTTGATTTATTCTTGAGTAATCTTCAGCAGTTTGTGTCTTTTAAGGAATTTGTTCATACCATCTACATCGTAGAATTTATGGATAAGAGGTGTTTGTCCAGAATTTCCTTTTTAATGTTTGTAAGATATTAGTGATGTCCTCACTTTCATTCTTGGCATTTCTAATGTGTCTTTTTCCCTTTTCCCTTGGTTAGTCTGTCCAGAGCTTTGTATTAGTTATCTATTGGTATATAACAAATTACTCTAAAACTTAGTGGCCTAAAACACTTATCTCACAGTTTCTTTGGATCAGGAAGCTGGGAGTAGTTTAGCTAATTGGTTGATTCAGAATCTTTCATGAGGAGACAATCAAGGTATCTAACAGAGCTGAAGTTTTCCAAGGTTTTACTGTAGCTGGAGTTTCCACTTCCAAACTTACTCGTATGGTTGTTGACTAGCAGCTTCAGCTCCTGATCATGTGGGTAAGATGTGAAAACTGGTTTCCTCTAGTGAGTAATCCAAGAGAAAAGGATGAGAGAGCATCTAAGACAGAAGTCATGATAACCTTATCTTGGAACTGGAATGCCAGCACTTCTTCCACATGCTATTGGTCACACATACCGACCTTTATGCAATTTAGGTAGGAACTGCAAATGTTATGAATACCAGGAGGGTGGGATCATTGTGAGTCATCATAGAAGCTGGCTACTACAGAATTTATTGATTTTATTGATCTGTTCAAAGAATCAGCTTTAGATAACTCTGCTGTCCTTCTGTTCTTGATTTCTGCTCTTTCTTATGTTGTTCCTTTTGCTTACTGTGGGTTTTGTTTTTGTTCTTCTTTCTCTTCTTGCTGCTCTGAGCAAAGAAGGCTACTAGCTGTTGTTTTTTAAAACATTTTTGCAGGTAGATAAATCTTACCGAGAAGATGTGTATGATCTGTTTCCTGGGACATTCCAAACCATTGAACTGTTTGCAGATCACCCAGGGACATGGCTGCTTCACTGTCATGTGTCTGACCACATTCATGCTGGCATGGAGACAGTCTACACGGTCCTTCGTAACATAGGTACTGTTGTCTGTCAGTGATGCCGGATGATGGCACCAAGCTTCCTGTAGACCTCAAAAAAGGGAGGCATGACAAAAACCCAGAAATAGCCCTCAACAAGCTCACAGTCAAGTAAGAGAGATATAATGTGATATGTAACTGTAATCAAGTATGCTATGTGCCATAGCAGAAGGCAGAGTACAGGGTTTAGTGGCAGCAGTAGGAGGAAATGGGTAACAGGTGGAGGATATGAGCCAAAGTTTCACAGAGGCCATGATGCTCCAGAAAGAGTCAATGGGTGAGCAGAAGTGGGAAAGGTAGATGGGGCAAGAAAGTATGTACGTGGGAATGAAGTAGCACAGTGAGTATCCAGAAATGATTGGCAGATACTGATGGGATAAGTCCTCGCTGGTGAAATGAAATGACTCATGTCATGAAAAGAATCCCCTTCTGTTGTTAATGAAACAATCAACTTGGCTTCTTTGTGCAGACAACAGGATTCCTTACTCTACCACGTCTCCTGGAGGGGCATCTCACCCAGCCACAGTGCCATCTAACGGTAATGATACCCTCTCCCTGTGTAAATGAGTCAACGTTTCACTCCTCAAAAATGGTAGGGGCCTGACAACTTTTTGTTTTTCACAGAACAACCCGGCAAGGAGCAGCTCTATTTCTTTGGGAAGAATCTGGGTCCAACAGGAGCCAAGGCAGCCTTGGTCATCCTTTTCATCATTGGACTCCTTCTTCTGATTGCCACAGTGATTCTTTCCCTCAGACTCCGCTCTGCAATGAAGCAGACAGATTACCAGGAAGTCCAGTCCTGTGCTCTCCCTACAGATGCTCTGTGAACCATCTGGTCCCCCTCAACAGGAAGGGGTGACGTCCCACAGCTGACCAGATGCCAACCAACAGGGAAACTGGACCTAGGCATCACTCACCAAGGAAGGTTGACACTGTATCCTGGATCAGGTTTCTGATCCTCTAAAACATCATCAAAAGCAATTTGCTTTCATTTACTTATTTTTAAATGGGCTGTGAATAATCCTCAGATATAAAACACAGAAAAAGGAGAATGGGCATGGGTGAGAATGTCAACTCTTAGTCTGTTCTCTGGATGGATTCACTGAATGGGAGACCCTCTGAAAGATATCTTTATATTCCATCTTTTATAATTCTTAGATTAAACATTGCTTTCTTAGCTAACCACCAGTTTCTAGATGAACAGCTTCTAGAAAAAGTTAGAGTACCTCAGACATTTAACCAGAAGGGCACTGATTTTTCAACATTGTTGAAAAATAACATGCGTCCCTTGGTTGTTCAACAGAAAATATCTTTCTTAGGTGTTCTTGGAAATGTCTAAATTAGTGTCTGCTGATAGAATGAGACCAAATAAATTTTTTGGAGGCTTTAACCAGCTCTCCTTGCCTTTTCCTCTTTGATATAAATAGCCCATGCACTGCTTGTTATAAAAAGCAAAGTTATAAGCTTTTTAAAAAATCGCTGCTGTTTTTATTAAAACCTGTAGAAATACTTGAATGTTTACAATTCACTTCATGTTATACATTTTTACAATGTTTCTGTGGCAATGTTTGTACTTTCAAAAATCAACTAGGGAAATTGAATCTCTATTTCAGACTGTGGAAGGGCTGAAATCTGTAAAAGAGCAGGTTAGGCTCTCCCTTTATGAATCCGGGACTCCCCGAGAGTTTAGAGCAAGCTCTCTATAGGGGAGGGAAGCTTTGCAGGAGGCAAGTCCGGGCTTGAATTTGGAGTCTGATTTTTCATTCAGTTAGGGGGCATCTTTACAAGTCTCCATCTTCTATGAAATAATAACATTCTCATTGTATGAGAAATACCAGGAGGAATTTATCAATGTAGGTGACTGGGTGGGAGAAGCGATCTCTCAGGATCCTCGATTCCATGCCTTTTAAAGACATAGCCCTTTACAGGAGGAGAGAAAAAGGAAAAGGAAAGGCGAGAAAAAGATAATCTTGGTGGCCAATTCTCTTAAACCATTAAATCAGCTTTTAAAATTAATATATAATTTCCAGGGTTCAAATGCAAAAATAAAATATTAAACAATTAAACCCAACCCATTATAAGGCAATCTATACTGCCTGTACCTATCCTTAGACATTAGGTGTAAGATTGATAAAAACAACTTTGTTTATTACAAGACTGAGAAATTGCTTTTAGCTCTGGGCAAGATGCCCTGGGATGCCAATGCCAACACTAGATGAGTGATATTTGTATGCCTGCCTTAGCAGTGGATCATTTGAATGTCAAAGTGAATGACAAGGACCTAAGAAATATTCTGGTGAAGGGACCTTATGTACTGTCTCATCTTCATCTTGGTGAGGGGAAATGGGTAATTGGATAGAAGCTATAATCTTCACATAAAGGAGGATGCAAATACTAATAGTTCTGTTCATAGTTTGCCTGAATGTCATATCAAACAGCATACACAAAAGATTTTGAATTTCAGCCTGCAGACCATTGACAATGTGATTTCATAGTACAAGCTCTACAGTTTTCATACATGTGTAGGCTGCACAATTTCATAATAATTATTGTAAATGCCTTATTTATTACACACCTTAGTAAGATCAGTTGTTCAGTTGTCTTTTATCCCTTCTCAGTTTATTTTTTTAATGAAAACAAAACCGAAATTTTATTGCATCATTTCTCATTTTAATAAAGTTTCACATAAGGTGGCTATTTGCATGGTTTATTTTCATTTAAAATGATCAGTAAACTAGGTTATGTGGTTAAAGGGGAATTAATTTTTAGATATTTAGGGGCTCTCACTATGCCATTGACACTTGTTAGAAGCAATGAAACAAAATAATGTATCTCCACAAATAATATGACTTCTCAAACATTGTTTCCTCAAAATGTTACGCTCCTTGTTCTCAGCGTCACTCTTGAGAAAATCAACTCTGTCTTCACTTACACACAACTTTCCCTCCTGTTATGATACAAGTGTCTCTGCTCCTAGGAGGACAGTCTCTCTATTTGACTTTGGGCCTCATTGCTTCTTGCTTTCTCAAGGACTTCATTCCCTTGGGTATCCATTTTTCTTCCTGCGTCTTCCTATGAAATTATCCGTAATGTCTATCATTGAAAACGGAAAGCAATGAGCTGTCTTCTTTAACTCTATAACCCGCTCCATCTGTTTCTCGCTTCCTTTGATAGCAGAACACAGAGGTATTCATACTTGGTGCCTGTACCACCTCACCCCATGCATTCCTCACCCCATTCTAATGGCTTTCAATCCAGTGTGACCAACCCCTACACCCCAGTCTGCTATTGTAGAGATCACCAGCCATGCATGATGCCATTTCCAGTGGCTTCTTCTCCCCCTTTATCTTACTCAACCTTTCAGCAACAAGTAACAGCTCCTTCCTTCTGAACACTCGGTAGTCTCTAGTCCCTTGGCTCTGCAACATGACTCTCTGTCAGCCTTCCTTCTTCCTCAAAGACCATTCCTTCTCAATCTCTTTTGCTAGTTCCTTCTCCTCTGCCTGACCTAAATGTTAGCATGCCTCAGAACTTGACACTGGGCCCTTTTTTCTCTTTTTACCCTCTGTGGTAGGCTGAATAATCCCCCAGAGATGTCATGTCCTTATCCCTGAATCTGTGAATGTTACTTTATGAGGCAAAGGGAGGAGTTTGTAGGTATGACTACTTCAAGGATCTTGAAGATAGAGAGTTTATACTGGATTATCCATAATGGCCCTAAATGTAATCACAAGTGTCTTTATGAAAGAGAGACAGTGGGAGATTTGATGACAGAAGAAGGAGGCAATGTGAAAACTGAGGCAAGATGCTATGCTGCTGGCTTTGGAGATAGAGGAAGGGAACATGGGCTAGGGAATGCAATGAACGCAGCTCCAGAAGCTGGGCAAGGTAAGGGAAAGGATTTTCCTCTAGAGCTTCCAGAGGGAGGCTGGCCCTTCAGATATCTTGAAACTGATTTTGGACTTCAGAAGGCCAGAACCATAAGAGAATAAATGTGTGCCACCAAGTTTTTGGTAATGGGTTACCAGCTACTCCATAGTTAATTGTATCCATCCTTATGTCGCAAAACCATTTTTATGCTAATAAATTCAAAATGTGTTTCTCTGATCCTGACCTTGGGCTGCAGATTCACACAAATCCTGCTTGAGCAGGGTTACCGCTATGGTCCTCAAACCAGCCTCTCCCTCATCACTACTGCTCCTTCCAACCATTGTCCATGCATTGCCTCATGTTCTTACAAATCTCATCACTTGCCTGGTTACTACCTTTTACTGTCTTCCCATTGCACTTTTAATAACATCCAAACTCTTTACCTGGGTCTTTGAGACCCAGCTTGACTTGGCCCATGCCCACTCTTCCAACTTCTTGAACTCTGCTCCAGCTTTCTTCTGCTCCTATACCCTGCTAGTTCTTTCTTATCTCAGGGCCTTTGCACATGCTTCTTTCTGTGCCTGGAATGGTCTCCCTCTCTAGCTTCCTCATTCCCTCTCCATATTTATACACACACACACACACACACACAACACACACACACACACACACACACACACACACACACACACACGCTGTTTGCAAGCTGAGGAGAAAGGACAGCTAGTTTTAGTCCCTAATCTGAAGAACTTGGAGTCTGATATTCAAGGGTAAGAAGCATCCAGCAAAGGATTAAGATGTAGGCTGGGAGGCTAGGCCCATCTCTTCCTCTTTCATTTTTCTGCCTGCTTTATATTTGCTGGAAGCTGATTAGACTGTGCCTACTGGATTAAGGGTGGATCTGCCTTCCCCAGTCCACTGACTCAAATGTTAATCTCTTTTGGCAACACCCTCACAGACATATCCAGGATTAATACTTTGTATCCCTCAGTCCAATCAAGTTGACCCTCAGTGTTCACCATCACACTCTCCTCACTTTCCCAGTTCACATGTGGTTTCCCCTGACTTCCCTCTCTAAAATGGGTCCTTCCCTCTGTTATTTCCTATCTTCACTGCTTTCCTTTGCAGCATTTATTATAGGACAGAATCATTTCATGTCTGTTGGCTTAAGTTTTGTCTGCCTCTTTGGCTGGAATGTAGCTCTGGGGAAGCAAGGACCCCTGACCTATTGGGCTGAGAGACTGGTTATAAGGTCTACAACTTACCTTGGCTTCTTTTTTGTTCTTTGAGACAGAGTCTTGCTCTGTTGCCCAGGCTGGAGTGCAATGGTGCGATCTTGGCTCACTGCAATCTCCATCTCCTGGTTTCAAGCAATTCTCTTGCCTCGGCCCCCCGAGGAGCTGGGATTACAGTCATGTGCCACCATACCTGGCTAATGCACAGCTAACTTTTGTGTTTTTAGTAGAGATGTGGTTGTTCAGGCTGGTTATGTTGGCCAGGCTGGTCTCGAACTCCTGGCCAGAAGTCATCCACTGGCCTTGGTCTCTCAAAGTTTTGAGATTACAGGCGTGAGCCACTGCACCTGGCCTCCACCTTGGCTTCCTTCTAACAAATGACACTGGGGCAAGAGGTAGAGGAAGAGTGGAACTTGGGAGGAAGATGTGTGATTTAATCCCTAAATGTACATTATAATTATAAAAGAGTGATGTCCTCAAAAACAAAGCATGAGAAACAGCCAGGAGGAACTAAGAAGACGTGCTGATGAAAGAAATATACTGTGGTATCCTAGATGGGCTCCTGGAACAAAAAGATATTAAGGGGAAACTAAGGAAATCTGAATCAAGTATGAACCTTAATTAATGTACTGATATAGTCTCATTTGTTGTAAGAAATATGCCATACTAATGTAAGATGATAATAATAGGAGTCTTGTGATTTAAGATGATTAATCTGCCAGTCATGTGTAGAATGGATGCAGGAGTAGGGTATATGGGAACTCTCTGGTGTGTGTGTGTGTGTGTGTGTGTGTGTGTGTGTGTGTGTAGAGGTAGAGTCTGGCTCTGTCACCCAGGCTGGAGTACAGTGGTGCAATCATAGCTCACTGTGGCCTCAAACTCCTAGGCTCAAGCAATCTTCCTGCTTTATCCTCCAGAGTAGCTAAGATTATAGGCACGCACCACTACACTTGGCTATTTTTCAATAAAACTTTTTATAGAGATGGAGTCTTGCTATGTTGCACAGGCTTGTCTTGAACTTCTGGCCTCAAGTGATAAAGTCTATTTTTTAAAAAAGCAATGTTATCTAACTCTCATTTGATGCATTCAAGTCCTACATTTGGTAATGACAGGTATCAAATGCTAAATGCCACCAAGTGGCAGGCACTGTTGCATATATTATCACATTTAATCATCAGGACAACCCATGAGGTAGGAAGCATTATCCCTATTTGGAGAATAGGGACATTGAGGCTTAGAGATTTCCAGGGACACAGCCTTAGTCACATAGCAAGAAAGTGACAAACCAGGAATTGAACCCAGGATCTTACCTTCTCATGACCCCCAAAGAATGCTGGCATATGTCAGATTGTTTGATTGACTTTTGTAGTAGGAAAAATGGCTCCCTTAGCTACCACACCCTTCTATGCTACTCATTTCTATCCTCCAGATCAAAGCACCAGTTTGGGCCCTTGTTACTTCTCCTTTGCAAAACTTTGACAGCCTCTTACCCAGCCTCTCCATGTCCACTCTGTGCATGCCAATCCATTCTGCACATGGCTGGCAGATGAATCATCTTAAAGCACATCCTTCACATTCTTCCCCTCCAAAAACCCCTAATGCCTACCGAAAAAAAGTCCGAACTACCTCCTCTGCTCCAAACTTTTCATCTCTGACTTGGCCCTACACCAGTATCCGGTGGCTCTACATACTATTTGCCAACAAGTTCTCCATCTGGCTTCTATTTTAAATTTATTAAAAGTGGAATGACATCATACTGAATTTAAAAATTGCCCAAATTGAGGACAATTTATGCAACCACTGAGATTTAGTCTAGATCCTCAAAAGAACTTGATATGTAATGAAAAAACAGATATACAATTCACCATCCCATCACAGAAGGCAGAATGAGCTAATTGCTAGGCCAGAGGAAGAGAGTAACAAGGGAGGGAAGGATTCAGCACAACCAGAGGATCCTGGAAGGCTTCCCAAAAAGGAACCATTTGAGCCTACTGGATGGGTAGATTTTGGCAAGGAGAGAAGGGAAATGGCACCCATGATTTCCTGACTCCCAGAAAGCCCCTGTCCCAGCTTTAAATGTCCCAACGAACACATTTTCCCAGGCCCTACTTATTCTCCACACCTCCCTTAGTATACCCCACTTTTCACAATAATCACTTACTCTTTCTACCTTGCATTATAGTTAATTGTGTACATGCCTTATTTCTATTACTAAGCCACAAGGTCTTTGAGGAAATGGAATGCATTCACTTCATTTCTACTTCCCCATCCACTGAGCCCAGAAGTGGCCCATCACCAGCCTCCAACATAAGCCTGGAATGCATGGATAAATGAGTGTGAATTGGCCAGTTTTTAAAAGTTTTCAGGTTCCTTCAGACATGTATTTAATAATATGAATTAAAACATCTACTCTGTTGAGGCGTTTGCGCTAAGTGTTGAGGATAAAATTGGTACACATGGGCATGGAGCTACCCTCAAGAAGCTGATCATATAAAGGGGTGGCAAACATTAAATAAATAAATAAATAAATAAATATTTGTTGAGTTGTAATCGTGACTATTTTTAAGAAGGAAAAATAGCAACAATGACAGATGACATGTACCTAGACTCACAGGTTGTTACGCACTACAATGGACGCTTCCCACGTTAACTCATTTGGTCCTTACCACAGCCCTGAGTTACAACCTTTTAACATGAGAAAACTGAGACACAGGAGAGTCAAAGAACTCCCCAAGACTTACAACTAGTAACCAGTGTTGCTAGTATTATGGAAGAATTTCACAAAGGGAAGTAATCTAGTCTGTCTACTTAGGGAAGGCTTTACCAGGGAAGTGACATCGAACTGAGGCCAGGAGGGTGAATAAAGCTGGGCCAGCAAGGGTGAATAAAACACTGTGGGGAGTGTTTTGGGTGGGAAAGCCTGGAGGAGGCCAGGGGCTTAGCTAACTTGAAGAACTGAAAGGAAAGCAGTGAAGCTGGTGGTGAGGTAGGCAGAGGCCATGGTAAGGCATTTGTATTTTATGCTAAAAACAATATACACTTTAAGTAGAGAAGATGATCAGACTGAAGCTTTGAAAAGTTCACCCTGGCAGCTGTAGAGGAGAATGGATGGGGACCCTGTCCCACATATTCCTATATGTGGTCAGGAGGTGGAATGGTGAGTTGAATTGGATACTGGCAGTGCCGGTGGAGAGCTGTCAGATTTGCTGTATTTAGGAGAGGGAAGTAAAATAATTTGAAAATTAGTTATGGCAGCTGTGAGAGATAGGAGTGTTGAAGATGGTGCTCCGACTTGGGTGCATGGGTGGCTGGTGATGTATTTACTAAGATGTGGAGGACGGAGTTCAGTTTAAGGGGAAGATGAAGACTGAAGTCCTGGCCATTGTGAGTTTGAAGCCCTGTGAGCCATCTATACAGAGAGCTGTATAGGCTCTTGGATGTGTGTTTAGAGGCCAGGCTGGGGTGGAGAGGTACATTGTGGGTACCTGTGGACCCTCAGAGAAGGCAGCCAAGCCCTGTCCCAAGGAGCCCTCATGTTTGCACGTCCCTCCTGCATCAGATGTTCCTGGTGATAACCTACATGTTACATTTGTCAGGGCTTCCAAACTAAGCCGTCTGAGGAAGGTCTTATGATTGATGACTTAGATCCTGTCTCTGAGTAAAAAAATCTGTGAGTCCTTCAAATCTTATTGTCAGTTCCTCCAACTGTTGATGTACTGATTAATATGTAAACTACTGACATTGAAAAGAAGATTGACTTGTTTCTGAATCATATGAACTTTGATTTTCTTGTGCACAAAGCATCTTAGCCTGTGTGTTTTCATCTGCAGCCAGTGACTGTAACCTCTGTACTGTACCCTCTGAAAACCCAACTCTGATATGAGGGGTCCTCCTCCCTTCTCCTAAACTTTCTTATAAAAGCTTTCCAAAGTTTAATAAACTTTGAAACATGCTCAACTTTGTTGGTAAGTCTTCTTGGGTGGATCCTCACATTTACCTTCCAATCAATCAAATTATTTCCACCTCAATAGCCTTAATTTCCGTGGACACTGGTCAGAGCATTTCCTCCTGTTTTTCAATTATCCACTTCCTGTGAGCGGTTCAGAAGCAGCTCTCTGCAGCCCCAACACGCACCTACCTGCTGCAGGCCCCCGTCTGCTGGCTCCTGGAACAAGGCTTTTATTGGGATGGCAGAGGAAAGAGAAACGGGACCAGCAGCGCTACTCAGACCTCAGACGGGTCACACTCCACACTCATTACCGTTTCCGCGCCACCCTCTCGCACGGAACTCCTGGAAGGGTCCAGCGCTCCCTCTGCAACGCACCATCGGTCTACATGGCTCGATTGGCCTTTCACGGCACTTTAGGTTCTTTGAAGCGTTTGCAGCTCCTTTTAACCCTATTTCACCGTGTTAGAAATGTTGGGAGTGGGGCGTAAAGGGGTACATCCCGTCCACAGAAAGAGTCGCTTGCAGAAATGATTTTTAAAATTCTGGGTGCCAGGAATTGAGGAGGATGCGGACGGGAGGGACAGGAGAATTTTCTTTCTTTTCCTTTTTTTTTTTTTTTTTTTGTACTTTAGGTTCTGGGGTACATGTGCAGATCATGCAGGATTGTTGCATAGGTACACACATGGCAATGTGGTTTGCTGTCTCCATCTCCCCATCACCTACATCTGGCATTTCTCCCCATGTTATCCCTCCCCCACCTCCCCACCACCCCCTGTCCCTCCCTTGGCCTTCCCAACATACCCCAGTGTGCGATGTTCCCCTCCCTGTGTCCATGTGTTCTCATTGTTCAACACCTGCCTATGAGTGAGAACATTCAGTGTTTGATTTCCTGTTCTTGTGTCAGTTTGCCCAGAATGATGGTTTCCAGAATCATCCATGTGCATACAAAGGACACAAACTCATTTTTTTTATGGCTGCATAGTATTCCATGGTGTATATGTGCCACATTTTCCTTGCCCAGTCTATCGTCGATGGGCATTTGGGTTGGTTCCAAGTCTTTGCTGTTGTAAACAGTGCCACATTGAACATACATGTGCATGTGTCTTTATAATAGAATGATTTATAATCCTTTGGATATATACCCAGTAATGGGATTGCTGGGTCAAATGGAATTTATATTTCTAGGTCTTTGAGGAATCACCACCCTGTCTTCCACAATGGTTGAACTAGTTTACACTCCCACCAACAGTGTAAAAGTGTTCCTGTTTCTCCACATCTTCTCCAGCATCTGTGGTCTCCAGATTTTTTAGTGATCGCCATTCTAACTGGCTTGAGGTGGTATCTCAATGTGGTTTTGATTTGCATTTCTCTAATCATCCGTGATGATGAGCATTTTTTCATATGTTTGTTGGCCTCATATATGTCTTTTGAAAAGTGTCTGTTCATATCCTTCTCCCACTTTTGGATAGGTTTGTTTTTTTCTTGTAAATCAGTTTTAGTTCTTTGTAGATTCTGGATATTAGCCCTTTGTCAGATGGGTAGATTGAAAATTTTTTTTCCCATTCTCTAGGTTGCCGGTTCATACTGTGGGAAGATCCCTGCGTCAGAGGGTGGGCCCGAGGGGCGCGGGATGCAGCCGCGCCCACCCCGCCCCGCGTCACGGCGTCTTCCGGAAACTCTACGCCCCTGGGTACTCGGTTTCCCCGGATGGTTCCGGAAGAGCGGGCCGCCGCTGGCGGAGACAGCACGGCTGGCCCGGAGTCCGCTTTAGTCTGGGGTGGTGCGGAGGGGCCGGGCGGGAGGTTCAAGCGCCTGCGGGCTCTCTCGAGAGGCTCGAATCCGAGTGCCGCGCATCCCCGGGGACTTGCACGGGCTGAGCGCGCGGTCCCCGCACAGCCGGCCGCGGAGGCAGCGAGCGCGAGGGCCCAGCGGATCGCTGCGAGCAGGAGGCGCTGAGACACAAAGGCAGGCGGGATTTGGGCGCAGCTGGGAAGCGGGCAAAGGGAAAGCGAAAGCCGCGCCCCAGGGCGGTGACGGGGTGAAGGCGCCGCGGAGCTCTCCAGACGCCGGCGGTACCCGGACCTGCCTGGCTGACCCCGGCGCGCCGCAGCCATGGCCATCGCCCACCTGGCCACGGAGTACGTGTTCTCGGATTTCTTGCTGAAGGAGCCCACCGAGCCCAAGTTCAAGGGGCTGCGACTGGAGCTGGCCGTGGACAAGATGGTCACGTGCATCGCTGTGGGGCTGCCCCTGCTGCTCATCTCCCTGGCCTTCGCCCAGGAGATCTCCATTGGTAAGCCTCACCCAGGTCGGAAGGGAGGGCCGTCCGGGTCTGGCCAAGTGAGCTGTGATCTTAGGATTTTACGGCTCATAGGCCCAAGTCTGGGCACGCCCAACTGTGATGGTCATAAACGTCAGGTAGGATAGTGGCCCCGGTTTTATAGTCCAAAGTGGTCTTTGCTCAGGTGTTTCATTGGTACCCTTTTCTATCCTGCTTGCATCCCTACTCCTCAGTTCTTTTGTTCCCTGAGCCCCACTGATGGGACTGTGGCTTACATTTCATGTCCCACCTTTAGAACTGGCACCTTGCCACCAGATTTGCCAAGAGTAGCTGTGTCCCCTCTTTTCACCCCTGTCCCCTACATACTTGTCCAGCCGCCTAAAATGTTGTACGAGAGAAGTTCCTGAGTGGCTACATGGAGAATATGAAGATCGGTGTTCCATAAGAAGTGTGTTCTTTCACTGTCTTACATTTAATTGGTATTTGCTGAGATGTTAGCTCTGCAGGGTTGTGAATGATAGGAAATATTTGCACTTGGCAGGCATTAGAGGGATCCTCCATTTGGACGGTCTTATGAATGTGAGATGAACAAGTCCCCTTCCTGTAAATTCTCATTTGAGCTTCATAGCTGTTGATTGAGATTGAAAAGTCTGGTGGTTTGGGCAGGATCACGTGGCTTCGTGGCTGCTCTTCCTCATCAGCTGTTCTGACTTTCCACACAGGAGAGAGTTTTATGAATCAACAGGAAGGTAGTGCAGGAGGGTTAAATACAGCTCTGTGGCAGGGGGAAGAGAGAGGGCCTAGTGTGGCTGGACTTTGGGAAAACTTTTGTCAGAGGGTGGGTGGGATTTGGATGAGCAGGAGTAAGACCTTTGTTAAGGTTTTGAGATGGCAGAGAATGTTGTATGTTCCTGGAAAGAGAGACACAGTGACTGTCCCAGCCGGCGGGAGGATTAGTCAGGAGTTCCTGGGATCTGAGAGTGAACATGGGCCTGGGTCAGCCTGGAACAGAAGAGTATAGACTGATGGTTTCAGAACTGTGAAGTTTATTGTTTGAGCAGAGGACAGGCTGGTTGAAAACAATAGCATTAAGTAAATACTAGCCTGTTGGTGGCATATGGGGTTTGGGAAGGAGATGAGAGGATGGGACCTGGAGGGCCAGGTGCCTTAAAGCAAGGCGTCTGTTGAAGTCTTGTGCACAGATGGTGTGAATGGAAGAAAATGGGTGGGTGATTGCTGTAAGATCAAGAAGTAAATAAGCAGCACGTGAGTACCTAGTTTATAATAGGCCATGAAGGGCAGTACTGGTCAAACTTGCTGCCAAGGTTGTATGTCTGGGTGAGTGGAGTGTGGTGTTGGGGGTGATGGGAATAGTGAAGTTGAGGGAAGAGTTGGTTAGGAAAAAGTGACAATGAGTATGATTTTGCAGTCTGCAACACTAAGTTCAGTTTGGCAGGAAGCTGCCAAATTCATTGTGGAAAATTAGTTTCTAGTTTTCCTGCTCTTTGCATAGACATAGTCATTGGGATTCTCATTCACTTTCCATTTGACAGTGAATTGAGGCTTCCAGCTGAAAGGAAAACCACCAAACAGTGGGTGTCCCGGAGATAATCTCTCCCTTCAGTCAACTCTTCCTTGAGTACTGGCTGTGTGCTGAACTCAGTGCTGACCTCCAAGGACCCGGGAGTAAAAGAGGCCTGGTCCCTGTCTTGGAGGTGCAAGTCTTGGGTCCCTGGTTGGGACAGAAAGGCAGGAGGGAGGAGTTGATCGCCCTCTGTGACCAGTCTCCACCTCCAGCGCATGTACTAGAGGAACCCCTAAGGCACCTGCACCTGTAATGCCTTAGATACATCTAAATTGGTGGGCTGCCTGAGAGGTAATTTTGGATGATTGGGAGTGGTTTTATCTAGCAAGGGTGTGAGCTCATGCTGTGTGCATAGCACTGTTGTGTGCTGAGGGAGATGGGAAAGGATGTTGAGACCTTGTTCTCGCCCTGCCCTCTTCCTGGCCTGTGGCAGTTTACTATGCTGTTGGGCACTGGAACATACCTGTTAGCAGGTAACATCATTCAGCTGTGTGTAATTCAGCAGCCAGACAGGTGTTGAGCTATGAGCTCCGGGCTGGTGAAGGTTGGCAGGCACTTGGGTGAGGCGCTGTCGAGCAGAATACCATGTTTTCTAAGTGTTTTCAGGAGTTCCAAGGGAGGACAGACATATGAGATAAAGCCAACAACCAGGGAAGACCTATTAGATCAGGTATACATTTAGATAAAACCAGAAGAAGGGCTTTTGAGAGGAGGGGAGAGGTACATAGATTAATACATGGAGTTGGTACAGTGGGAGGGATCATGTCCTGCAGCATTTACTTTTGTGTGGTTAGCAATATGCACTTAGCCAAAAACAAACCAAAAAAGATAAGAACGACAATAAAGGGAGAGCGAAGTAATTGAAGTGGAGCTGGCACTTTGCCCATCATATTGGTCAATGGACACAGGCCCGAGGAAGACATTGAGATAAGGCCTGCAGGCTTAAAACATGGCTTCATCCTCCCTCTGTTGATAAGTACTCCTTCCCTCTCTGGTGCTTGGAATACTCTTCTGTTGAACTTCACACAGAGCATTATAACCTGTCTATGCGTGTTTTGCATGGCCATTGAAACTACTCTAAAGACGTGTTGAGTGACTGAAAGGTCACTCAGGCACTGAAAGGTCATATAGCTTTGGAATCATCAGACGTTGTTTATGGATTCTGATGTGCATGATACTATACCTTGGCAATGGCATGTGAGATACACGTCGGACATAGAATCTGCCCCCTGGAAGGACGCTCTTGTAGAGAAGTTAAGCACATAACCCTCCTAATGCAGGATTCATGGAACCTGGGCAGTGTCGGAAGTGTGTACTAAAGCTTGGTGCTGTGGGAAGGCAGAAGGAGGGTTTTTTTCTGACTCGGGAATGGTGAGAGTTTCAGGGCACAGTTGACCCCTGAGGCAGGATTCGGAGTGTGTGGACCAGTGTTGGCGGAAGCTGAGATGTGTGAGACAACATGTGGCTGCTCCAGCTTTAGCAGCACAGTCACCTGGAGACGTGGAAGCCAAAGTGAGCGTCCAGGGGCTCCACGTGAGAGCTTTAGCAGCACAGTCACCTGGAGACGTGGAAGCCAAAGTGAGCGTCCAGGGGCTCCACGTGAGAGAGGGCACAGCAGGTCCCACTGTTTTCCTGTTAGTGTTGGGGTGTGCGTGTGTTAAATTAGAAACGAGAAAATCAACTGTGATTACATGTTTTTCCTTTTCCACCTGTATGATAAACTAGTATATATAAGAATTCAAGTCTTGTGATAAAAATCCCCTTTAGCATAAAATAAATTCTATTTTCCAGTTACTTTCCAAAAACTGTCAACTGGTATTTTGTAAAATAGGATTCAACTTGAAACGTTGTGGTGATTTTTCCTTTATAGGAGATTTCCTTTGTGCAGAACATGCAAAGACAGGTTATAATGCTCTGTGTGAAGTTCAACAAAAGAGTATTTCAAGCACCAGAGAGGGAAGGAGTAATTATCAACAGAAGGAGGATGAAGCCACATTTTTAAATCTGCAGACTTTATCTCAATGACTTTTTTACTTCAAAGAAAATCCATTAAATCAAAAAATGTGCATGGATTGTGTTTTAGATTTCAGAGCAGGTTCTCTGTTGGGTTGGGAGTGTTGCAGGTTAGAGAGAGGGAATGTCTTCCTATGAGAAAATATTTGGCTTCATATTAAAGGCTTCCCTTTAGACTTTGGCCTGTTCTCTCACTAAATTCAGCCAGTCCTCGGAGGTTCTGGCTTCTTGCCTCTCACAGCAGCTCACACAGATCCCACGTGGTAGGCACTGGTGTGGGGCTGCCCGGGCTGGTGGCACTCTGTTGGGGACAGAGAGCCTGACTCTGCCTTGTTCATTCACCAGCTCTTCATCTGCCTGCCCACAGGTTGAGGGTCATTGCAGAGGTGATGTGGTCTGGAGGGGCATGGTAGGCCTGGTGTCACAGTCAAGGTGGAGGGCAACTTTGGTAGTCTTCGCAGCAGCCTGTGGCTTGCAGCCACTCATTGGTCCAGATGTGCCCTGTGATAGTGAGAATTAGAAGCAGAAACACTCTTGAGGGAGTGGCCAGGAGACTCTTCTGAGTTGTGGCTGGGAGCATTTTAAGGTTTTTGGACAGTGAGATACTAAGGATTGAATATAAGAACTAAAGTGCGCACCTGTCTGGTTAGGCCTGATGCTTCTACTCAGCCTTTCCAAAATACTGCAGGCCTGCCTCCCCTGAGATTCAGCTGGGTAGGGGGAAAATAAGTGACACACAGCAGAAGACAGTTTAAATTCAGTTGTGACTTTGGACTAGAAAGGCTGTGTGGTGGGAGCCAGAGAAGAGAGAATCAGTGGTTTCACCAGCCCTCATTTTTAATTCCTCTTGCCGTCTATCATGTCTTGCCCTCAACAAGTGCTCAATGGAAATTTAGTGAAGGAAGTGCCAGAGCTCACTAGGGAGCTCTCCCAGAGTGCCTGGGCTGAGGGAATGGAGGGGGTGTTCTGGCTAAGGGTCCCAGTTGCTTGGAAGTGAGCCCTCTGAGTGCCATTTAATCATACAAATGCTGTCCTGGGTCAGGCCTGGCCTGCCCCACTCCCAGACACCTGCCTCTGATGATAGCAGTGAAGGATGTACGTCATCATGATAGGTAAGTGGTCCCACGTGATTTATAAGCTGAGGCTATCTTGCAAGTGCCTCATTCTTTTTTGTGTGTTATTTTTGTGATGAGGAAGAATCTGTGTGCAAAGTGCAGAATGGCTATACTGTGTAAGAAGGACGTGTGTGATCTGTGAGGCTTGGGTACCTTGTGAGTGTTACTGTTGTGCAAGCTGCTGAGAGACAGTGCCTGGAGGCCCTTTTTGCAGTAGGAAAATGGCTCCCTTAGCTACCACACCCTTCTGTGCTACTCATTTCTATCCTCCAGACCACAGCACCAGTTTGGGCCCTTGTTACTTCTCCTTTGCAAAACTTTGACAGCCTCTTACCCAGCCTCTCCATGTCCACTCTGTGCATTCCAATCCATTCTACACATGGCTGGCAGATGAATCATCTTAAAGCACAACATCCTTCATATTCCTCCCCTCCAAAACCTCCTAATGCCTACTGAAAAAAAGTCCGAACTACCGCCTCTGCTCCAACCTTTTCATCTCTGACTTGGCCCTACACCAGTATCTGGTGGCTCTACATCCTATTTGCCAACAAGTTCTCCATCTGGCTTCTATTTTAAATTCATTGACAGTGAGTTGACATCATCCCGAATGTAAAAAAATTGCCAAAACTGAGGGCAGTTTACGCAGCTGCTGAAATTCTAGCATATCTGCTCTCAGATGCCGCTACAGGTACAGCACATTTCATTGAGGGGGAGAGCTATAGGAAATAGCTGGGCAACAACTTGTGTAGAATGTAAGCATGATAGCATGGTGTGACCTTCAAGCTCTGAAATTCTAGAAGTATTTCCCTAAACTGTTGAAGAAACGGATTCCTAAGTGTGCTGCAGTTATGGACTGAATGTTCGTGTCTCCCAACCCCCAAATTCATATGTTGATGCCCTGATCCCCAGTGTGATGATAATTGGAGAGCCCTTTGGGAGGTAATTAGGTTTGGATGAGGTCATGAGAGTGGGACCTTCATAATGGGATGCCCTTAGAAAAAGAGGAAGAAATCCCTCTTTCTCCCCCGCCCTCCCCCAACTCCCTCTCCCTCTTACTACCCCCACTTCCTCTCTTTTTCCCTCTTCCTCTCTCTACAACTGTGGCCACAAGGAAAGTTGTGTGAGTGCGGAAAGAGAAGGTGGCCATCTGCAAATGAGGGAAAGAGCTCTCCCCAGACACTGAATCAAAATTTGATTTTGAACTTCCCAGAACTGTGATAAAATAATTGTTGTTTAAGCCACCCAGTCTGGGATTTTCTTACAGCAGCCTAGACTAAGACAAAACTGTCAACAGACCAGAGGTTGGATGGGATTCATCTTCGAGGGATCTTTTGACAGGATCTCCTGTGCCCTGGGCTTGGGGCTGTACAAGGTCTGAGGCCTCAGGGGTTGCTTTGATTCCTTGGTGCCTAAAGTGACACATATACCCTAGGAAGGAGAGGCCTGGGAAGGAAATGTCTCCTGCCAGGATGTTTCTTGCCCTGAGCCTTGCTGGCTGGACCAGGTGCGCAGCTGGGGCAGCCAGTAGTCTGCTAGAGAAAGGGTGTCTGGTCAGCTGGGGATCCTGCCTCCCTCCCCAACTGCCCTCCCAGTGGGCAGCCGCAGTTCTGGGCATAGAGGGACTTGGTCTTTCTGAGTTAGTGTTGCTCTTTTGCTATCATTACAGGGCAGGCATTGAGCCAGCCCCACTGAGCCAAAGGACAGATATAACTAGCTGCTTCCAATATCGTTTACTTGGAGTTCCCCTTTCACTTCCTGCAACTGAGTCAACAGCTGGGTGGCTTAAGTCATCTGCTCTGTTGTGGCTGAATTTAGGCTTGTTTTTGGGAATACCTTCAGGCTGCTTTTCAGCATGTACCAGCTGACAAAGCAGATCGATTCTTTTCAGGGTTGTCTATTAGAGTGGGCCAATATTTAGGGTTTCATGGCGTGGCTCCTATAATAGCACGTCTTGAACTCATACTTAGAACCAAAGAGCCAAGAGAGACTCCTAACCCCTCCAGAAGGGTGCATGCTGTCCAGCGACTTTACTGTTGGATACATGTTTTACTTGGTTAATGTTTTTCTTGTGCAAGTGGTACCTAAATACACTATCACGGTAAAGGATTCATAAATCTCTTTCACCATGTACTGGAGGTAGGTGAACACTTTGTGCAGCCTTATTGCGGCACTTTCTCTGCATTAACATAAAGTGTACGCCTTATTTTTAAAAACAAATTGAGTCATACCACAGTAGTTTGCTGTTTTTCACTTAGAATGTTTGGAGAGCTTTCCATGCCAGTACATAGGTGTCACCTCAGTGTTTTTATCATAGAACAGTATTCCATAGCTTAGAATAGTCTTATAATTTATCTAAGCAGTCCCCTAATGATGGACATTTGCATTCTTTCAGAATTTCTACTGACACATAAAGCTTGTTTGCAAGAAAATCTTTGTAAGTATTTCTTTCCTCCCAACAGTGGAAGGAAAGGAGACTGCAGCAGAATTGGTTTCCAGGAGGATGAAATCATTTTCCAGAATAGTTTTGCATTCCTGCATTCCTATTTGAAATAAATAGAAAAAAAAAAAAAAAAACACTGCCCTGTACACCGTCCAGCTCTGACTCCCTCAAAATATGACCTCATTAGAAGTTTGGAAGAGGCATTTTGATATGCCCTTGGTTTTAAGAAAGAAAGGGCCTCCTTCAGGGGGTAGAATTCCAACTTTAAGTTAAACTTCATGATACATATAGCACTCTAAGTTTCCTTCCTAACATTTACCACAACTTGAAGTTAGGTAATTACTTGCATAATTTGTTGAATACTGTAAGTTCATTGAGGGCAGGGATCATCTGTCCTTAAAACTTGATACATAGAAGTATTAGGCAGCTCTCACTTTGCTATGAAGAAATACCTGAGACTGAGTAATTTATAAAGAAAGGTTTATGTGGCTCATGGTTCTGCAGGCTGTACAGGAAACCTAGTGGCTTCTGCTCCGCTTCTGGGGAGGCTTTAGGAAACACAGTCATGGCAGAAGGCAAGCAGGGAGCACCACGTCTTCTATGGCAGAAGCAGGAGCAAGAGAGTGGCGGGAGGTGCTACACATTTCTTAACAACCAGATCTCATGAGAACTCGCTCACTATATAGGACTGGGGTTGGTCCAAAACCATTCATGAGAAATCCACCTCCGTAATCCAGTTACCTCCTGCCAGGCTCACTTGCAACATTGGGAATTGCAACTTGAAATGAGATTTGCTGGGGACACAGATCCAAACCAAATCAGTAGGCATTCGATAAAGTGTGTATAAATAAACAAAACAGGGATGTTGGTAAGATTTTAGTCTTTTTCGGATCCTCAGTATTGTATTGTCTCTAAAATGGGATATTGTGTGTACTGAGTCAGTGTTGAAAAAGATTTCCATCAAACATATTTGAAAACTATAGTGGCCTTGGAGCTGACTAGAAAACTGTAATAGAGTAAGAATATGAATTGACAGATAATAAGCAAACATTTAGTAATAATGAGAATAACGATGAGAGTGGTTAAAAATATACTAATCTGTATATTATTTCAAAATAAATAGACAAATTACTTTGTGGGGAAAGAGTTTGTCTATTATTTTGAAGTAACAGACAAATAGACAAACTACTTTGTATATTGTTTTGAAATAGACAAAACCTCACTACCTGCAACAAGACCTGAAAATAGGTCTTAAGACCTTCATGAACTCTGGGTTTGGATTAGCAACATCCTTTTAAAAAACCATGCAAACACCTTCCTTCTGCAGCCGATTGCTTCCTTGGATTGCTTCCTTGTCAAACCCTTAACTGAGGCAGTGAGAGCTTGGTCCAAAGTGGAGAAGGGGAGGCAGTTTGGGGGCATTTGCCCTTGCCGAACTCGGAACTCTGGGTGAGGCAGGCCCAGCAACATGTTATGGGGTTTCTAGGGGCAGGAGGGAGACATGAGTTGCTTGGGGAGAAGGGACCTAAAGAGAATCTGCCATCTGCTTGGTACTAGGCACACCTAGTTCTGTGGGGGGTGAAAGAGGTGTTGGGGAGGGAACTCTTTGTTTTTTTGTTTTTAATAAATTCTAAAGCTCATGCTTCTTTTTAAAATATAAATATGTGTATATTATTATATGATTATAAAGATAAAATTTACTGTAGAAAATGTGGAAAATACAAAAGAGAAAATAGCAGTAAATCTATGATACCACCACGGATAACCATTATTCTATCTTAGTATATTTTCCCCCAGGCTTTATTTATCTATCTGTCTATCTATCTATCTATCTATATATATATATATATAGCCAGTAACTTTTTATTTTTTTATTATTTTTATTTATTTTTATTACACTTTAAGCTTTGGAGTGCATGTGCAGATCATGCAGGATTGTTACATAGGTATACAAATGCCATGGTGGTTTGCTATATCCATCCCCCCCTCACCTACGTTAGCTATTTCTCCTAATGTTATCCCTCCCCAATACCCCCAACCCCTGCTATCCCTCTCCTAACCCCCACCCCCAAACAGGCTCCAGTGTGAGATGTTCGCCTCCCGGTGTCCATGTGTTCTCATTGTTCAACACCCTCTTATGAGTGAGAACATGCTGTGTTTGGTTTCCTGTTCCTGTGTCAGTTTGCTGAGAATGATGGTTTCCAGCTTCATCCATGTCCCTGCAAAGGACACGACCTCATCCTTTTTTATGTCTGCATAGTATTCCATGGTGTATATGTGCCACGTTTTCTTTATCCAGTCTACCACTAATGGGCATTTGGGTTGATTCCAAGTGTTTGCTATTGTAGACAGTGCCACAGTGAACATATGTGTGCATGTGTCTTTATAATAGAATGATTTATGATCCTTTGGGTATATATCCAGTAATGGGATTGCTGGGTCAAATTGTAATTCTGGTTCTAGATCCTTGAGGAATCATCGCACTGTCTTCCACAATGGTTGAACTAATTTACACTCCCACCAACAGTGTAAAAGCATTCTTGTTTCTGCACATCTTCTCTAGCATCTGTTGTCTCCAAATTTTTTAATGATCACCATTCTAACCAGTGTTAGATGGTATCTGATTGTGGTTTTGATTTGCATTTCTCTAATGACCAGTGATGATGAGCATTTTTTCATACGTTTCTTGGCTTCTTTTGAGAAGTGTCTTCTTTTGAGAAGTGTCTGTTCATATCCTTTGCCCACTTTTGAGAAGTGTCTGTTCTTCTTTTGAGAAGTGTCTGTTCATATCCTTTGCCCACTTTTTGATGGGGTTGTTTTTTTGTTTTATATCTGTTTTAGTTCGTGGTAGATTCTGGGTATTAGCCCTTTGTCAGATGCTGTTTTGATTACTGTAGCCTTGTAGTATAGTTTGAAGTCAGGTAGTGTCATGCCTCTAGCTTTGGTTTTTTTTTGCTTAGGATTGACTTGGCTATGTGGGCTCTCTTTTGGTTCCATATGAAGTGTAAAGTGGTATTTTCCAGTTCTGTGAAGAAGGTCAATGGTAGTTTGATAGGGATAGCATTGAATCTATAAATTACTTTGGGCAGTATGGTCATTTTTATGATATTGAATCTTCCTAAGCAGGAGGATGGAATGTTTTTCCATCTGTTTGTGTCCTCTTTTATTTCCTTGAGCAGTGGTTCATAGTTCTCCTTGAAGAGGCGATTCATGTCCCTTGTTAGTTATATTCCTAGGTATCTTATTGTCTTTGTAGCAATTGTGAATGGGAGTCATTCATGATTTGGCTCTCTGTTTGTCTGTTATTGATGTATAGGAATGCTTGTGATTTTTGCACATTGATTCTTGTATCCTGAGACTTTGCCAAAGTTGCTTATCATCTTAAGGAGATTTTGGGCTGAGGCAATGGGGTCTTCTAAATATGCAATCACATTGTCTACAAATAGAGACAATTTGACTTCCACTTTTCCTAACTGAATACGCTTTATTTCTTGTTCTTGCCTGATTGCTCTGGCCAGAACTTCCAATACTATGTTTAGTAGGAGGGATGAGAAAGGGCACCCTTGTCTAGTGCCAGATTTCAAAGGGAATGCTTCCAGTTTTTGTCCATTCCGTATGATATTGGCTGTGAGTTTGTCATAAATAGCTCTTACTATTTTGAGATACATTCCCTCCATACCTAGTTTATTGAGAGTTTTTAGCATAAAGGGCTGTTGAATTTTGTTGAAGGCCTTCTCTGCATCTATTGAGATAATCATGTGGTTTTTGTCTTTGGTTCTGTGTATGTGATGGATTATGTGTATAGATTTGCGTATGTTGAACCAGCCTTGTATCTCCGGGATGAAGCCAACTTGATCGTGATGGATAAGCTTTTTGATGTGCTGTTGGATTTGGTTTGCCAGTATTTTATTGAAGATTTTTGCATCAATGTTCATCCTGGATGTTGGCCTGAAATTTTATTTTTTTGGTTGTGTCTCTGTCAAGTTTTGGTACCTGGATGATATTGGTCTTATACAATGAGTTAGGGAGGATTCCTTCTTTTTGTATTGTTTGGATTAGTTTCAGAAGGAATGGTACCAGCTCCTCTTTGTACCTCTGGTAGAATTCAGCTGTGAACCTGTCTGGTCCTGGACTTTTTTTGTTTGGCAGGCTACTAATTGCTGCCTCAACTTCAGACCTTGTTATTGGTCTATTCTGGAATTCAACTTCTTCCTGGTTTACTCTTGGGAGGGTGTAGGTGTCCAGAAATTTATCCATTTCTTCTAGATTACTGGTTTATGTGCATAATCTCTGATGGTAGTTTGTATTTCTGTGGGATTGGTGGTGATATTCCCTTTATCATTTTTTATTGCATCTATTCAGTGCTTCTCTCTTTTCTTTTTTATTAGTCTGGCTAGTGGTCTATCTATTTTGTCGACCTTTTCAAAAAACCAGTTCCTGGATTCACTGATGTTTTTTAAATGGTTTTTGTGTCTCTGTCTCCTTCAGTTCTGCTCTGATCTTAGTTATTTCTTGTCTTCTGCTAGCTTTTAATCTTGCTCCTTTAGTTCTTTTAATTGTGATGTTAGAGTGTCTGTTTTAGATCTTTCCTCGCTTCTCATGTGGGCACTTATCGCTATAAATTTCCCTTTAGACACTGCTTTAAATGTGTCCCAGAGATTCTAGTACATTGTGTCTTCGTCCTCATTGGTTGAGAATAAACCGATTTCTGCCTTCATTTCATTATTTATCCAGTAGTCATTCAGGAGCAGGTTGTTCAGTTTCCATGTAGTTGTGCAGTTTTGAGTGAGTTTCTTGATCATGAGTTCTAATTTGATTGCACTGTGGTCTGAGAGACTGGTTGTTATGATTTCTGTTCTTTTGCATTTGCTTTACTTCCAATATGTGGTCAGTTTTAAAGTAAGTGTGATGAGGTGCTGAGAAGAATGTATATTCTGTCGATTTGGGGTAGAGAGAGTTCTGTAGATGTCTATTACATCCGCTTGGTCCAGATCTGAGTTCAAGTCCTGGATATCCTTGTTATTTTTCTATCTTGTTGATGTAATATTGACAGTGGAGTATTAAAGTCTCCCATTATTATTGTGTGTGAGTCTGAGTCTCTTTGTAGGTCAGTGAGAACTTGCTTATGTATCTGGGTGCTCCTGTATTGGGTGCATATATGTTTAGAATAGTTAGTTCTTCTTGTTGCATTGATCCCTTTACCATTATGTAATGTCCTTCTTTGTCTCTTTTGATCTTTGTTGGTTCAAAGTCTGTTTTATCAGAGACTAGGATTGCAACCCATGCTTTTTTGTGCTATTTGCTTGGTAAATTTCTCAGCAATTGCTTGTCTGTAAAGGATTTTATTTCTCCTTCACTTACGAAGTTTAGCTTGGCTGGATATGAAATGCTGTGTTGAAAGGTCTTTTCTTTATGGATGTTGAATATTGGCCTCCACTCTCTTCTGGCTTGTAGGTTTTCTGCTGAGAGATCTGCTGTGAGTCTGATGGGCTTCCTTCTGTGGGTAACCCGACGTTTCTCTCTGGCTGCCTGTAGCATTTTTTCCTTCATTTCAACCCTGGTGAATCTGATGATTATGTGCCTTGGGGTTGCTCTTCTTGAGGAATATCTTTGTGGTGTTCCCTGTATTTCTTGAATTTGAATGTTGGCCTGCCTTACTATGTTGGGAAAGTTCTCCTGGATAAGATCCTGAAGAGTGTTTTCCAACTTGGTTTCATTCCCCCCGTCACTTTCAGGTACACTGATCAAACATAGATTAAGTCTTTTCACGTAATCCCTTATTTCTTGGAGGCTTTGTTCCTTTCTTTTCACTCTTTTTTCTCTGATCTTGCCTTCTCATTTTATTTCATTGAGTTGATCTTCAGTCTCTGATATCCTTTCTTCTGCTTGTTCATTTCAGCTATTCAAACTTGTGTATGGTTTGCGAAGTCTCATGCTGTGTTTTTTAGCTCCATCAAGTCGTTTATGTTCTTCTCTAAGCTGGTTATTCTAGTTAGCATTTCGTCTAACATTTTTTCAAGGTTCGTATTTTCTTTACGTTGGGTTAGAACATGCTTCTTTAGCTCAGAGAAATTTGTTATTACCCACCTTCTGAAGCCTGCTTCTGTCAGTTCGTCAGACTCATTCTCCATGCAGTTTTGTTCCCTTGCTGGTGAAGAGTTGTGATCCCTTGGAGGAGAAGAGGTGTTCTGGTTTTTTGTGATTTCTGCCTTTTTTCGCTGGTTTCTTCCCATCTTCGTGGACTTATCTACCTTTGGTCCTTGAAGTTGGTGACTTTTGGATGGGGTTGCTGAGTGGACGTTCTTTCTGTTGATGTTGAAGCTATTTCTTTCTGTTTTTTAGTTTTCCTTCTAACAGTCAGGCCCCTCTGCTGCAGGACCGCTGGAAGTCCACTGCAGACCCTGCTTGTGTGGGAATCACCCGCAGGGGCTACAGAACAGCAAGAATTGCTGCTTGTTCTTTCCTCTGGTAGCTTCGTCCTAGAAGGGTACCTGCCAGATGTCAGCCAGAGCTCTCCTGTATGAGGTGTCTTTTAGGATATACAGGGTTCAGGGAGCCACTTGAGGAGGCAGTCAGTCCCTTTTTAGAGCTCAAGTGCTGTGCTGGGAGCTCCATTGCTCCCTTTAGAGCTGCTGGGCAGGGACGCTTAAGTCTGCTGAGGTAAAACTGACAACTTCCCCTTTTCCCAGGTGCTCTGTCCTGGGAAGGTGGGGCTTTATTTATAAAACCCTGATGGGCTGCTGTCTTTTTTCAGAGATGCCCTGCCCAGCAAGGTGGGAGTCAAGTCACAGTCTGCCTGCAGAGGCATTGCTGAGCTGCCACAGGCTCCACCTAGCTGCTGTGTAAACTTCCTTGTGATTTTGTTTACACAGGCAAGGTTATAACTGCCTCTGTAATGGCAGATGCCCCTCCCCACACCAAGCTCCACAGTCTCAGGTTGAGCTCAAACTGCTGTGCTGGCTGCGAAAATCTCAAGGCAGTGGGACTCAGTTTGCTGGTCTTTGTGGGGGTGGGACTTGCCAAGCCAGATCACTTGACTCCCTGCCTTCAGGCCCCTTTTTTTCAAGGGAATGGGTAGTTTTGTCTTGCAGTCATTCCAGGCGTGAGCTAAAATGGCCCAGTTTTGTGCCGTAAACCCATGGTGCTGGCTAAAATGGCTGCCCTGTTTTGTGCTGGAAACCCATAGCGCTGGTGTCGGCATTGCGGGGAGTCTCCTGGTCTCTGGGCTATTAAGACCATGGGGGAAGCGCAGTATCTGAGCCAGAGTGCCAGGAAAAGTCCCCGATGGCTTTCCTTGGGTAGGAGGGGGAGTTCTCTGGTCTCCTGTACTTCCTGGGTGAGGCAACACCCCACCTTACCTCGGTTTGGCCTCCTTGGGCTACACCCACTGTCCAACCAGTCCCATTGAGATGAACCTGGTACCTGGGTTTGAAATGCAGAGATCACTTGCCTTCTGTGTCGCTCACGCTGGGAACTGTGCTCCAGAGCTGTTCCTATTTGGCTATCTTGGTAGAAGTCCTCCTAGCCAGTAACTTTTTTTAAAAGTTTTTAAAAACCAAACACTAAGCAGTGCCTATTATCTTTTGCTTATTTTTCCAAGGGGATGTTGGTTTCTCAATGTGTTTTATTAACTATTTATATGTTTCAAATACTTTCTAGCTAGCCTTTATTGTAGGTATTTTCTTTTCCAGTTGCCAAGGCCATGTCACCATGTTCTTCAATTGTTGTACACTTGATTTTTTTGTTGGCAGTGACATGGAATGTTGTGCAAATGTGACAAAATTTAACTGTTCACATTTTTTGTAATACAACCAGCATTGTGAAGAACATTCCTCTACATAATAAACCACCTTGCTAAAGATCTCAGCATTTCAACAGATTGTATAATTGTAATTACAAGGTCAAAGTATACGTAGACATTTTTAAGACTTGACTGGTGTGGTTGGGTTGCTCTCTGGACAGACCCCAGTGGACACTTCTTCCTGAAGCTGATGAAGTCACTTTCCCCACAGCTGGCAAAAGTTAGTGGATTGTCGTCCACAGTTTAATAGGTGAATAAAGGTGTGCCATTGTTTTAAGTGACATTTATTCAGTTACAGCATTGAATTTTTTTATATGTATGTTTTCCATTTATATAATTCTGCAAGTTGTCTGTTCTTATCTTTTGCTTATTTTTCCAAGGGAATGTTGGTTTCTCAATGGGTTTTATTAACTATTTCTATGTTTTGCATATTTTCTAGCTAGCATTTATTGTAGATGTTTTCTTTTCCCATTGTCAATCACCTTTGAATTCTGGTTATGTAAGCATTTTTGTTTTTTAATTTTTTTAATTAAATTTTTGTGGGTATGTAGGGGTATAAATTTATGGGGTATATGAGATATTTTGACACAGGCATACAATGTATAATAATCACATCAGGAGAAATTGGGTATCCATCACCTCAAGTATTTATCCTTTGTTACAAACAATCCAGTTATGCTCTTTTAGTTATCTTAAAATGTAAAATTAAGTTATTATTGACTATAGGCACCCTGTTGTGCTATTTTATTCATTCATTCTTATTCATATCTTATTCTTTCTATTTTTGTGACCATTAACCATCACCATTTCCCCTGACAGCCGCCCCTCAGTAACCTTCATGGTATAAGTTTTGATAAGCAGAAGTTATTCTGAAGCATCAAAACTACCCATCTTTTAATTATTTCTTCAGTTCCATTATGATTAGACTGTCATAGCCTATCCTTAGATCTATCAGTTTAAAAAAATTAACGATTTTATTTGAACCCTTACCTCTACAGTCTGTTTTGTTCTTTTGATGCTATAAGTCAAGACTCTAGCTGATAATCCCCCACTGTCATTTATTGAGGAACTCATTCCTTACTCATTGATCTGTGATGATTTTCCAATCATATAGTCAGCTCTTAAGTAAGTAAGCCTCGTTTTGGGCTATTTATATTGTTCAGCTGGTCTGTTAATTCTCATGAAAATAGCAGACCATCCATTCTGTCACTGCTTTCATACTGGCTTGTTTTTAGATGTGAGTAGATACCTAGGTAAAGTTATAAAATATTAGAACCATGAGCAGGGAAACAGAAGCTCAGCAATCTAAGTGAGTGACTTGCTTGGCCGCAATTGTCACAGCTCCTTAGCAGATTAATTTCTCATAATATATTAAATATTTAAAAGGCTCTTGAGTTACAGGAAGAGCATCATTATCAGCAGGATCCTTATTGGAAACTTGTCAGACTATCTCACTATTGCACTTTAAAAATATTATAGTTATGAGGAACACTCTTTTGATATATAAGAAATATTTATTTGGTCGTTGGTTTCCCAGCACTCTGCTAATGAGGTCACTGATAGCAGTGATCTCCTGAAGAGCCCTGGGAGCCAGGCTGGTTGCCAAGGGAGCCAACCATGTATCAGAGGGTGGAGACTCTCAGCCCCAACCCCTGACCTCACTGGAGAGGAAAGGGGCTGAAGCTCGAGTTGATCACTGGTGGCTGATGACCTAATCAACCATGCCTCCATAGAAACCCAGGGAGAAGGTTCAGAGGGGATCTAGGTTACACCCACGCTGGGAGGGTTGTGCATCCCAACTCCATGGGGACAGAAGCTCCTTCACTCAGGACCCTTCTGAACCTTGCTCTGTGTATCTCTTCACCTGTCTGTTCTTTTGTATCCTTCAAAAGATCCTTTATTTATAAATTGCCAACAGTAAGTAAAGTGTTTGCCTGAGTTTGTGAGTCACTCTAGCAAATGGATGAACCCTAGGAAGGGCTTGTGGGAATCTTCAATTTATAGCTTGTTGGTCAGAAGCTTTATTACTACTGTTCTTTTTGTGGTGGGAAGCTGTAATAAATAATGGATGGGCTAAATAGAGTAGAAATGCTTTGAAAAAATTTGCAACTTCCAGATCAGTTCAGAAAGTGGTGAATATTTTGGTGTGAAGGATAAATAGGCTATGCACGGACTTGGTGCTTCAGCTAACAAGACACCCATTCATGGGTGTGGCATGGCTGTCCTGGGGTGCTCACCGCATCACCCCCAGTAGGTCCCCCCACCTCGCTGCTGGTGTGGCAATGGAGGGAATTTTCCAGATTAATTTTAATTTGCCAAATGTCCATATATGTCTGTGTTAAAGTTCAGACAGTAAGAGGAAAAATTAAAGCTCTGCCCTTTTTTTATGGACACAACTCAATCTCAGTTTCTTCCCCAGAAGTAGCTACTGTTCCGGTTTAGTGCATGTTCTTTTACAGTGCTCTTTTTTTTTTTTTTTTTTTTTTTTTGCAGTTTGCTTGTTTATCTTTAATACGTCCCAGAGATATCTTCATGTTTGTACATGCAGATCTGCCTCATTTTTTTAAATGTGCCATAATTTTCCGTCACGTGACTATACCTCAGTTCATTTAACCATCTGTTTATGGGCTAGTATGTTCATTCCACTTTTTCCTACTACAGATAGCGGTTCAGTGAATATCCTTACGTGTGGTTCGTCATGCAGAATGTGTTTCTCTAGAGCTGTGGTTCTCAAATGTTTTGATCTTAGGACCCCTTTACACCCTTAAAATTTCTTGAGGATTTCAAAAAGCTTTTGTTGTTGGGTGTTGTCTGTTGATGTTTATTATATTAGAAATTAAAACTGACAGATTTAAAAATATTTATTAATTGATTTAAAGTAAACCCATTGCATGTTCAAGTGTAATATATTTTTATGAAAAATAATTATAAAACAAAAACATAGTAATAAGAATGGCATTGTTTTCTGTTTTTGAAAATCTACTTAATGTTTGGTTTCCTAGTAGATGACTGGATTCTGGATTCTCATTCCTTATGTTGTGATATCCCACATCAGTAGCCTCTACAACTGCACTGCATACACTCATGAGAGAATGAGAGTAGAAAGACAAATAATGACGTAGAATTGTGAGCATAGTTTTAATGTCATGAAGCTCCTGAAAGGGTCTCAGGTTTCAGGATTTCCAGACCACATTTTGAGAACTATTGCTCTGGTGGGGTTTGAAGTCATAGGGACAAAAGTTGTGCACATTTTAAATTTAAAAGGCACTTTCAACTGCCTTCCAGAATACCAGTTTACACTCCCATCACCAATGTAGGCCAAACCCCTTGCCCTGCTTCTTTACCAATGCTTAATACTTGTAGAGTTTTAAATTTGCCATTCTTAATGGTTAAAATAGCATCTCATTGTTTTAGCTTGTATTTCCCTATTTACACTAGGATTTCATGAGACACGCATTTCTGGGCTCACTCTGACACTTGGCCGTGTCTGGCAACTTCCCTTGCCTCCCCAGTGCCCACCTTTATCTTTGGCCTGGGAGGTTTGATCCTAGAGAGACGGACACGTCTCAGATTGTTTTCCTTGGCTTATGAAATCCCCCCTCTCCTCTGAAATCCATCTTAACTATTTTTTAATCAATTTTTTTTAAAGCTAAAAGGTTAAAAAAAAACCTATTTGTTTCACTTCTGAGCCCTCTGTTTCCTGTTTAAATTTAGTCAACTACCAAATATTATTTATTAGGAAATGTGAATTTGTCTGCTAAAAAGTCTTTCTTTTAAATGTTAACATCTGCTCTACATTTTATGATTTAATGTAAGGGTTCTTAAGTTTTCAAAAAGCACAGCTGTTCTCTTGAGGGAAAGTTATTTTTTGGAGAGAGACGTCCTTATTTGGCTATACCCTTGGTTGGTGAGATTTACATCTCCTTCCTGACAACACCAGATGGTTCGTTTGCAGGAACCCTTTAAATAAGATAATATGTAAAAAGAGGCCTGACATGTACTTGGTATTCAGTAAATGTTGGTTGGCGCTGAACTAGTGTAAATTAACCTCCTACAACCTGAAGGTGCTTTGCAAAATTGAGCCTCCAACAAACCTGAGCCAGAGGCCTCACGCTTCTCTCCAGCTCCCACTCAGATTCAGGTGCCATTTAGTGGGCTCTGGAGGCTCCGCTGGGATGATGTTGGCTGATGGTAACTAGGTCTTGCCGTCTCCCTATCCCCAGAGTCCTTAGATAGGGGAGAGTCCAGGGGCCGATGGTCTTGACATTCTTCTTCTTAATAAGGCTTCATTCCTTTTCAATAAACATCCTAAGCCTTTATGTTCTCAGTGTGTTTTCTTTGTTGCACACATTGGCATGAATAGTGGAACAGAAAAACGATGCCCTTTTAAGGACTGAAGGTACGTTCTTAGGGTACTTACTGCTTAACAGCAAGGAAGAGGTGCAAGGAGCATGTGTGGCCAGAAGGCATCTCACCTTGCGATCAGGGCCCCCTGTAGCATTGGAGGGCATCATTATCAGATGCACTCCAGTGCCCTTCTGACTTGGGCACTACATACAGCTCATGCCTGCCTGATGGTAATGACTTTTTCCTGTTATCTCCATTCATTCATATTCCTCATCGGACACGTATTCACAGAGCATTCTCCTGTGAGCTAGGGCCCCATCATGAAGAAGGCAGACTTGGGCCTCGGGGCTTGTGGCCTTGCAGGGGAGATCGTTCCTCAGTCATTTCAGAACTCTGGCTGTAATCAGAGCTTTGGAACAAGTGCCAAGGCGAGGGAGCCTCACCCAGATGGGGCCTTGCGGGTGGCTTGCTGAGGAAGCAACACTTCAGCTGTGTCATCCCTAGCATTGTGAAGCCTCTTGGGGAAAAATGAAAATGCCTTCTTGGAGAATCTGAAAGAGTATCCATGTTTCTGGAACCTCCTGGGTAGGGGGAAGAGCGAGTGGTATAAAGAGATTAGAGAGATGGTCAGGGGTGTGATCAAGGAGGGCTTAGTGGGATTTGGATTTTAGAGTTACCCAGTGTGCAGTTGTAGGACTTCTAACTGTGAGTGACATGATCAAATACACATTTTTAAAAATCTCACCTCAGATACTTCATGGAAGATGGATTAGACAGGACCAGAAGTAGATGTGAAGATGAATAAGGAGGTATTTCAATAAGTTCCAGCTTACTGACTTGTGTGAGCTTAGCGGATCGGCACCGTCATACAGTCATGCATCTGTGATGGTTAATACTGTCAACTTGATTAGATTGAAAGATACAAAGTATTGGTCCTGGGTGTGTCTGTGAGGGTGTTGCCAAAGGAGATTAACATTTGAGTCAGTGGGCTGGGAAAGGCTGATCCACCCTTAATCTGTGTGGTCACAATCTAATCAGCTGCTAGCATGGCTGGAATATAGGCAGGCAGAAAAATGTGAAAAGAGAGACTGGCCTAGCCTTCCAGCCTACATCTTTCTCCCGTGCTGGCTGCTTCCTGCCCTTGAAAATCGGACTTCAAGTTCTTCAGTTTTGGAACTTGGACTGGCTCTCCTTGCTCCTCAGCCTGCAGACAGCCTATTGTGGGACTTTGTGATCATGTGAGTTAATAAACTCCCATTTACATATGTATCTTTCCATTAGTTCTGTCCCTCTAGAGAACCCTAATACAGCATCCTTTAACAATGGGATACATTCTGAGAGACATGTTCTGAGAGATAAGTCATCTCGTAATTTCATTGTTGTGCAAACACCAAAGCAAACTCACACAAACCTAGATGGTATAGTTTTTCTTTTAGACTGCAGACCTGTGAATACAGTAGGCAGTTGTAACACAGTGGTAAGTATTTGTGTATCTGATCATACCTAAACATAGAAAAGATAGAGTAAAAATATGGCATTATAATCTTCAGGACCACCATTGTATATGCAGTCCTTCACTGACTGAAACACCTGCATGAGGCGGGCGTGACTGTATATCTTGGAATCCATCATGGTACTTTGTTTCCTAAAAGTTTATCAGGACCCTTTGGTGGGAGCTCCGTAGGCATGCCTGTTCCTCCCTCCTGTCCCAGGGATGCTGGTGCTGATTTGTAGGGACCTGAGCTGGTCACATCAGTGAGTCCGCCCTGAGGCTTCATGACAATTTTCAAAGCCAGGCCAGCCCAGTGGATGATGATGAGGAGGGCTGTGCATGGCAGCCATGGGTCAGGTCCGGCGTGGGTGCCTGCTCCTGGGTGGGTCCTAGCAGTTGGCTCTCAGTACCTGACAGAGTAGGAAATCCTGTCTGCTGAGGGCCTGTGAGAAGCTCAGCAACCCTAGAGGGCCTGGCCAGGGCCCTGGAGATAGACAGCCAAAGCGGTGGGTGTCCCAAGGAGAAACACTGCTAAGGCCCCACTGCACTCAGGCATTCACTCTTGGTGCCTTCCCCTGCTGTCCTTAGGACCAGTATTAACTAACAGCCACCCTATATTAGCCCCAGTCAATGAATGACTGTGTGGCTAGGTCCCTTACACAACGTATTTTTCCTAGCAGCAATCCTTCAAAATAGATTTTTCACTTTTGAGAGACTCTGGAATAGTGATTAAGGCATGAGTTATAAGGCCAGACTTCCTGGGTTCCAGTTCTGGCATGGTACACAGTCACTGCGAGACTTTGGACAGGTTACAGAATTTCTCAGTGCCCAGCTTCGTTGTCCGTAAATGGGGCAGTAATAGAACCTATCTCATAGGGTCAGAATTAAATAAATTAGCATGTGAAGCACTGGAATGGTGTTTCGTACCTAGGAAGTACTCTGCGCAGGTTAGCTACTAAACATCCCCTAATCCTGTTTTGACCCTTTGACAGGTGAGGACCTGGGTCTCATGGGGTTGGGGAATGTGTCTGGGGCACACAGAGTGGGGCTGGAGGACAGTGCTCTTTCCAGAGCCTGAGTTCTCAGGCACTGATGTGCGGTCTCTGCTGCTTTCCTGTCGTGTGTCTGAGGGACCCAGGTCTGCATGGGGCAAGCTCGCAGCCCAGCTCAGAAGCTGCCGGTTTGTCCTGGGTCTCTGGCTGTGCTGCCCTGGGATATCTTCCACATCCCTTGGATTCCTGCTGGGGAGGATGCCTAGTCTGTTAAGTGCTACCGCCAGCCCCACCCCCAGCTCAGCCCCGAAGCCTCACCTGGTCATTAGGAACATGGGTGTATGGATTATAGTACCACTGGGGACCTGAAAACACAAAACACAGCTCCCCACCCTCACCTGCTGAACCCTCCTTGCCTTCTCATAGATTTAAGTCTGAACTTACCAGCATGTCACCCCAGGATATGCTTTATCTGACCCCAGCTTGACTGTGTGCTCCAGGCACGGTGGTCTGCTGCTCCCTGTCTGAAACGGGCTGTCAGCTTTAAAGACTCAGTGTTTGCTTGTGCTGTTTTCCCAGCCTGGGCTCCCTCCTCTCCTCCTTTGAATATGAACATTTGTCATGGTTCAGCCATTACGCTTATGTGATTTGTTTTTATCTACAATAATTGGTGGTTTATATCCTTGGCTGCCTCCACTGGACTATAAGTCCTTGGAGGGCCGGGACCATGTCTCCCTTATCTTTGAATCCCTTGTGTTGCATGTGGTACCATGTACATAGTAGGTGCCCAGAGAATGCTTTTGGGTTAAACTCCACACTGTGGAGTTGAGTGCCTTAGGGAGAATACCTGTGCTCTGTTGTCCCATGTAGAAAAGGGAAGAATGGAGCACGGGGGAGAGCATGCTGCTGGCACAAAGGCTGTGTGGTATTAAATACCCAGCTCTGATGAAAAAGGGTGAATGTCTCTTTGCTTTTTTGAGGTTCCTTGAAAAAGCATTTGCCACTCTAGCATCTGCATCTGTCATGGATTTTGTCTATTTCGAATGCTCTTGTTTGCAGAGAGGTCTCATGACTGGTTGTCTACATAATAGTAACAGTCATTGTAAGTCCTTTTCATTTTACCAGAATCACTAATCTTTGATTCAGTACTAAATTTAAACACTCAAGGCCTTGTAGTACACAAAAGGGTTTCTTTGTTGCAAGAACTACAAAACTCAGCTTTTAAAAGGCATTTTTGAGTGAGACATGGTGCAGAAGGACTTAATGAAGTTGGATCTCGTTTCAGGCTGTGTCCCCTTTAAATCTTAAGGTCCCAGTTATTCAAGGAGGCCTGCTTTCATGATGTGTTTGCTGTAGTATTTTATGAGGCAGATGGATAAATAAATAAATAGGAAATCAATGATAAGTGCACTGAAGAAAATAATAGCGATGCAGCAAGGGAGCCCTCCATTCTTCTGTCTCCAGTGCTTACCACGGTGCCTGACATAGAAATAAAAATACTAGCTCCCATTTACTGAATTCTTACTTTGTGCTGGTGCTATAGCAGACCGTTTATTTAATCCTCTTAGGAATTCTATGAGGTTTTACAAATGAGAAGACCTCAGAGAGGTTAAGTAACTTGCTGGGAAGTAAAAGAAAACCAGATGTCTGTTGAATATAATGGGATCTTTTCTAAAGCAACATTCAGGAATAACGACTCCAGATAACTTCTATTTATAGAAGACTTACCTAACTTTTCCCCTTGATGCTAAAAGTCGCTCCTCCGTATCTTTTTTTTTTTTTTGAGACAGTGTCTCACTGTATTGAGCAGGCATGATAATAGTGGCGTGAGCATGGCTCACTGCAGCCTTGACCCCTGGAGCTCGGGTCATCCTTCTGCCTCAGACTCCCATGTAACTGGGACCACAGGCACATGCCACCATGCCTAGCTAATTTTTGTAGAGATGGGGGGGGGGGTCTCACTTTATTGCCCAGACTGGTCTCAAATTCCTGGCCTCAAGTGATCCTCCCAAAGTGCTAGGATGATAGGGGTGAGCCACTGTGCCCAGTCCCCCTCCCCAATATCTAACTGGATTTCCACTTGTTTCATGCGCATTAGGCCGTTGTGTCAGTGAAGACCAGCTGAAGAGTCATTTTGTTCTAACCCTTCTTCTACTTGAAGAAGTCTATTAAAGCTGCCCCTTGGCCTTAAATAGTCTGTTCCTTTAACATTTTTCTGAAGCCAATCTCTCTTCCTCTCCCCGCCGCCCCCATTTTTTCCGTCATTTATTTCTTAAAATGGAAAAACCAAGACCAAGCATATTTCCTCTTTTGGAAGTGTGACTAGTCTGGGGTTGCTTCACGGATTCACTTCCCAGCTCTCACATGTCATATTCCTGTTGTGACATTTTTTTTTAATTGCATTTTAGGTTTTGGGGTACATGTGAAGAACATGCAAGATTGTTGCATAGGTACAAACATGGCAGTGTGATTTGCTGCCTTCCTCCCCGTCACCTATATCTGGCATTTCTCCCCATGCTTTCTCTCCCCAACTCCCCAACCCCCGCTGTCCCTCCCCTATTTCCCCCTGATAGACCGCAGTGTGTGATGCACCCTTCCTTGTGTCCATGTGTTCTCATTGTTCAACACCCACCTATGAGTGAGAACATGCAGTGTTTGATTTTCTGTTCTTGTGTCAGTTTGCTGAGA